>DF241674.1:51868-84958 GCA_000507305.1 Breviolum minutum Mf 1.05b.01 | reverse complement strand
ACACACACACACACACACACACACACACCACACACACACACACACACCACCACCACCACCACCACCACCACCACCACCACCACCACCACCACCACCACCACCACCACCACCACCGCAGCAGCAGCAGCAGCAGCAGCATCATCATCATCATCATCATCATCATCATCATCATCATCATCATCATCATCATCATCATCATCATCATCATCATCAATGCCACCACTATTGGAAGGTTAAGAAACTCTTGCCCGAATCTTGCAACATGCTCTTGATGTGGAGAGCTTCTGAAAACATTTATGAGAGACAGTTTTCACGATATTTATCAGGGACACCTTTGGGTTGGCACAAGGAGGTGGATCATAGCAGCACAATTTGGTGGGCAGACTTCAGTCAGGACTGGCAATCTTCTGTCTCGAGGGGCCATCGTTTCATGCCACAACCGTCAACTTTTTCAGTTCGACCGACTGAAGCCGACTCCGATTTGCCGGAAGGACGGGCAGTTCTTTTGCACTTGTTCTGATGATCGTTCAGTGCGGGTTTATGATTGCCATCGTTGGGAGCTGCAGGACATGGGTTGGAAACAGTGCGTGGTTTGGTGGTGGTGAAATTCGAACATCCAGAACCAGAACCAACACAAAGTTCAAACCTTAGCATTTTTTCAATTTCAGGATCTCAAAGTACTCAAATTGACTCAAATCATTCATGTGATTTTAAAAGCAGAGAATCACACAATTTGGAGACTGGCACATTGTGGGCTCATCCTTTCCACTGGCAGTACATCTAAATTTTTTCGGTGCAGTTCACGCCTTTGGGCAGGAGATGTTTGGCCATGGTCTTCCAGTCAAATCTGCCAGCTTTGCATCAAATCTGCTGGCCACAGCTAGTGGAGATGCGTAGCATGGCAACGTTGGTCGGTGTTTGGGTGTTTGGGTGTTTTTTGGTGGGAGTGGAAAGTTGATCAAATTCTTGGGATGTTCTTTTAGGATCGTCTATTTGTTGATTCATTGGATTTTTAAAGATCCAAGTGATCTTTAAAACATACAAACACATATATAATATGTAGTAACCTCACTGGTTTTTAGCATAAAAGTAGAATGTCATTGGTGGATCCTAAGATCTTTTATTACATATCTATATATATATATATACATACACAGATTTTAGATGATTCTAGGATCCATCAATGTCTGGGGAAATTTGCTCACCAACAGACCTTGGATCTTTGCCGAGGTTTTTGCGCATCTTTGACTTGGACTCGGGTCATGAGGCAAGTCAACGCCACCAAAAAAATCCAAGAAAAGATGGCTTTAAACTTTGTAGGTTGGGTTTATCTGGTGATTTTGTGATTTTTTTTTTGGGGGAAGATCCTTCAGACACTGTACCCCATTGCAGCGAGAAAACTGCAACAAAGCAGATGAAGAAGATGAAGAATTGCAAATCCGAGGATGATTTCGCGGAATTTGATCCAAATGAGATTTGCTTTTTGAGAAAAACAAAAGCCAGAGTGTTTTGAAACAAACAGCTGTTTCTAATTTCCTCTTTCTAATGCCTTCTTTTCAACAACAATGACACGTAGGTGGCCAAGCACAAGCATGGCGGCTGGGTCATCTCTGTCCGCTTCAGTCACGATGGCACCTGGGTGGCGAGCGGTGCGGCCGATAAATGGCTCCGTGTCTTTTTGGCGGAGGCCAAGGAAGAAGTGGCCACTCAGCGGCCAGGAGATGACGACGAAAAAGATGAAGCCTTGGAAAGGGACGGCTCCGAAAAAAAGCCATGGTTGGTAAAAATGGATCAATAACTTGTGATGTAAGATTTAATGTCAAGGGTTTTCAGAAATAGATTCCTGGACCTAAGTTTGAAGGGGAGTAGATAAGGAATGAAAGATCCATGTGGTTCCCTGGTGATCATTCGCTTTGAACCCTTCGGGTTTGAGTTTGAACAGAAGGGCATTGATTCGAGTTCAACCAACGAGATTTAGATCACCCCTTCAGCCAAACTATGTCGTGACGTCTGATGACATCACCCAAAAGGTGAGGTTATTTGTGTGGAAATTATATAACTCATGTGTCCATCTCTGAGCATCAGGTTTTTAAGCATTGCTTTGCCGGCCTAGTCACCTGCGTGGATTTCTCCAAGCAGAATCTTTTGTGCGCCACCACCACCCGTCCTGAAGATGGCATCTATGTGCTGGACGTTCCAAATGGAAAACGTTTACAGGTGCACTTACGGGGTGGCATCTGAGGAGTGCAGGTGTGGGTTTCACAGAGAGCTTGTGGAGCTCATCAACTTGATCCAAAGAGGTAGATGTTGAGGTTTTCATTTGCCCCATTAGGACTTGTAGAGGTTGTTTCAGCTGCGAACTCAAGCAGCTTAATTGGACATGTCGTATTCTTTACGCTAGTTTTGGGGGTACAGTTCAGCACCATCTTGCATCCGCTGCAGATCATCGAGCAGAAGGCGCCGGCTTTGTCTGCAAGGCTTCTTGGAGATGGAGAGCCATCATGGAAGCTTTGAAAAAGGCCTCCCTTTTGTAGGCCCTCCAAAGATATAAGTTTGCCAAGTATTAACAAAGACGTATGTATGGTAGTCCACAACAATATATACACTATATAAACAATTTTGATCTCTCATTCCATTGGTTTCTTTGATTTCCAACTTGATTTGTTGAGATGAAATGTTGGGTAACTCATCAACTCAGGTTTTCGCCCGACGGCGTCGCTTGTTTGCAGTGATTCAAGCTGGTGTTTTTTGCTTGGACCTTCCCAAGGAGTTCAGTTTAGACCGGATCATGAATCGAGTCGCTTGTGAATCTGAGGAAAGAATCCATAGCGTCTCTCGTCATGGTGTACAGATTTACGAGGCGAGGCAACTAGCATTGATTTTGGTCATGATGCACTTGGCAAGTAGCTGACATTGGCGAAGTGTTATGAGACAACTCGTTTTTGCACTTCTGAGAAATGCCAGAATCTATCCTGAAAACTTCCTAAGTTCCCTGAAGCCTTAGTTATTTACCCCGAATGGTGGTACTGTACTTTGGGTTGGAAGGAGGGTTTTCACAAGGATAATATCATTCGCTGTCGTTACTTTAAGGTGAGCTCTGGCAAGCTCTTGCGAAGCTTTCCGCATGATGTGCATGTGAACTATGCATCCATGCGTGCCTGGGATGGTGGGAAAGCTTTCATCTACCATGGAAAAGCATCTCATTTTTTGTCCGATTGCCATTTGAAAAAAGATATCATGACAGAAATCTCTTGTGGAAAAGAAATGAAACATCTTCAAAACATCAATCCTCCCATCACAACGGACGTCCTATATTTTTGCTCTCGAAATCGGTACGTTACATGTGGATAGATGCTCCCGGAGATGGTGGTGGATTTTGTTCCAAAGGAGCAGATGGTCTCCTCTGCAGCTGCGCTGATGATGGGAAGTTGCGCTTTTTTGGAGCTGATGTGGTACCGCAACTGGAGCCGATGATTGTGATGGATGGGATGACTTTAGATAGATATAGATAATGCGTGTTTAAACAGGTCCATAATAGGTGTATAGTAGGTATATAGACTTTAAACGTTTGATGGAGATTGATGTAGGACATATGTTTTTTTTTGGAGCAGACATTTTGGTTCTTGCATTTGTGGACGTGAGGAGCCAATGAGTTGATTGCAGAGCAAAGAGAGGCGCAAAAAAGAGTGAATTCTGGCGGTACGCCCTGCGTGATGACATTTTTGGTCGGGAAGCGCCTCACTCTTGCTGGAGGTAGAGAGCCAACGTAGTGATTGATGGGAATGGTATCATATACTCAGCATATGTCACAACACAATTCGTGGGCTTTTCGATGGTCCTTCAATCAGAACTTAGACTTTTTAAGTGGCCTATTCCAGGTCCCATCAGCGTTTAAATCGGGTCAATGAGAAGCGACTTAGGCCGAGACTTGTTGCAGCAATTCGAATTTTTGGAGTTGAAGGTGAGGATTCCGAGTTTTGACACCGGTGAGTTGGGAAGGTGCGTCACTTTAAGGGGTTTCGGTCAGCTCCAATTGATGAACAAGACGTTTTTTTTCCCAAAAACATGAATCATGCGATTATTATTAGAAAGGAAACATATCGAAACTCTACTTTTTGAGATGTTGGAAAAACAATGAAATCTTAAAGATGCTGTAGCAGCTCACCGCCGGCTTCTTTTATTCAGTTGTAGCAACTTTGATGGATGGTGGAGATGAGCTCTGCACCCCCTTTTTGGCACATTCTTTTACCTTACTTTTTCAAAGAGGAACATGTCAAGAAACTAACAAACAAACATTATATAAGTAGTACGAAGTATCAACATATCAAATAAATCAAGTATGAACAAATCATTGATATCAACATATCAAGTACAACAAAAAGGTAGAAAGAGACGCGTTAAACAACATCCACACCACATTTGATTGTCCCTACGTAACTATCAGTTTTTTCCGTTTGGAGCTGGTTCTAATCACCTGGAAACCGAAGGCAAGTTCCTACGAAAATCTGCGGGTTGCCTTCCATGGTGCTGGAGAGAAGAGCCGACTTGTTTGGATCCAGCTGAAGATGTGAAGATGGGAGTGGGTTATAGGTTGATTTGATTATTTGATGATTGGATGATTTGATGATTTCCAGATTGACTGATGATTTGGATGATTGGATGATTTCCAGATTGATTGGTGATTTAGATGATTTGATGATTTCATGATTTCTAGGACATGTTTTTTGTTTTTAAATTTTAAATCTTTTTTTGTTTTTGAGGACACTTAGGTTGTGTTTACTTTTGAGACATTTACATGGGGATGCAGTTGAAGATAGCTGATTTCCGCTCCACAACAGGCCTGCACCTGTGTTGCCTACACCACCAACACGGCCTCCTGAAATCGTGTCGCCCGAGAAGGTGGCATAATCCTTGCTTCTTTGCGGGAAAATTTCTTGATTCATATATTATCCAGTCAACTAACATGGAATCTGAAAGTATTCCCTTCACAAAAAGGAGAAACATGTAGAAACCACATTTTTTTTTGGGGGCTGTGCCATCATTGGCTACCAAAGATCGTCTAAAACTTGTTGCTTGAAGTCAGAATTCCTACGTTGCAGGTGCCACAGGTGCCACAAGTTCCAACCATCAAGGAGATCGAGGACTGATAAGGGATGGCTTTCCTGGTTGAACTGAGTTTATATAAGTGAGCATTATTGAAGATTGTGTGTCATCCAGTCTCCATCAAAAAATATGTTTATATATAACTATGTAGATATGTAATGTAGTGTAGTGTAATGTAATGCAATGCAATGCAATGCAATGCAATGCAATGTAATGTAATATAATGTAATGTATGTATATATATATACATACATCAATTCTTTTTTATGTCTGAAAAAAACAGATGTTTCATGGATATCCAATGATATCTGATATTTTCAACATATTTTTTGGGGCTTATGATCTCTGGTTTTCAGGATTCCACCTGTCTCCCTTCTCCAACGGTCGCTTCCCTCGGCCCAGTCCTCGCCTTCCCGTCAGCGCAGCGCTCCTCCCGCCTTTGTGGGTACACGTCCCGTGGTGCCAAGGCAGGGGGGCCAGCGGGGAAAGGGAAGTGTATCTACCTTTAGAAAAAATCCCTTGATAGATAGCACAGGATTTCCAAGTGGTAAATTTGGGCTAAAGCAAGGCTTTTTGTTTGGATATTAGGGCAGTTGCAGTGATGGTTAAATGCCACAAAGAATATTTTGATTCGGAGTGTGACAATATTTTGATCAGGGCTTGTTGCAGTTTTTGCCAGCATTGTCAGTATGTTTTCTCTTTACATCATTAAAAAAAAATCTCAGATTTCTTGCCAATCAAGCGTGATTCATACTGTGTGCTGATTGCAAAACACCAGGACAGTCGTTCGCATTTCAGCAATTCTTATCGCAAAAACTCACTGCTAGCTATGTAAAGCTTAGTGAATAGGTATCATTCAAAGGAAGGGGTACCGCAGCGCTGCTGATTCTTGACTTGAGCATATTTGAGACCAGATAGACCAGATGTCGCGACCTACTTGAAGGTGTTTTTTTTTTGGAGCTATTTGTCAAATTTGTCCGATGCTTCACACCCGTGTCAGGCTTCAACTTGGCAATGCCAAGAATGGTGTGGACATTGAAACAGAAACTCAGCTGAATGGCTGGGGCACTTTTTTGTGAATTTGCAACATGTCAACTGCGTCCAGTTGATCCAAAATGAAGTGCTTTCAATTTGCAGAACTTCTCCCAATGACTGGCTGGATAGATTCATTGGATGATTACGAAAAAAACGTGTTTCAGTGATTGATTGCTTGTTTGCCGGGAAAAATAATTTTCGCCACACATGGATTTTTCATGGATCTCCTGATATTTGGAAAGCATTTATTCATTTATTGGTCCGGGACGCCGAAACCTTGAAGTTCTTTCCGTGGCTTCCTTTTTCAGGCCAATTTGAATCCAACGCCCTCGGCATCCTCGGCCGGGACTTCAGGGCTGAGGGTCAGAAACCACCCAATTTGCAGGGTTTTTTGTGAAAAACACCGGCGGCCTGGCGTTCCGGCGTTCGTCGTGAGAAATCTTTGGAGCAGTGGCGTTCATGTCGAGTCTGACTCTCCGAGGATGATTCCCAAGACTCTCCAGTTCCTCGTAGTCAGGAGAACAAGGCAAAGTCCCCAGAGTCCCCCTGTTGACTGAGAGGTTTACGGACGTCCGTTTTGTGACATGATGTTTTGGCTTATGTTGTGGAGATTTGTTTGACTCTTGACTATCATTGTTGGATATTTGGACTTTTTACATTTTTCATTTATCATTGATATTTGATGTCATCATGTCATGAAATTGTGACATGCTTTTTTTAACGAAGTGGCAGGATGATGTGATCGCTATGAGCAAATTGGCACGTGATCCTGCCATGTATTTGGCGCTTTGACTTTGGAGCTGCAGTGTGTCACCTTGCGCATTGACTTTCAGAGTCAAAGTTGTCAGGTAGTGCATCTTGCGCTGCACTGATTCAGGAACGAAAGGTGCGCTTAGGAGATGGAATTTTCCGGAAAAGATGGGGAAAAAGATGCACAAATTTACATACACACTTAGATTCATCTACTGACTCTTAATGGTGAATATCTATGGATATTATTGTAAGGAAGGATTTTTGAAGATTCACAAAGGGGAGTACCCGAAAAAAATCAGGAAGCTGTGAATGGGAGCAACATGAAGATGGCTCTTAAATTGAAGTTTTTCTCTACCTTTTCAGGCATCCACTTGAAGGTACTGACTAGCAACCTCAAAATGGTTCATGATTTATGTCGTTCTGAATCCCACTTGTAGGGTAATGTGGGGATAGCCGTTGATTTATCCCTTTGCAGCGCAGGTCAGCATGGAAGCATCTCCTCTTACGAAACAAAGGCCTGGATGAGGGTCGAGCTCATAGCTTGAAAAGTTGTTGTGCATTTATGACTTTTGGATGTATTTTTTTTGAATTCTGGAGATGTTCTCTTCCTTCCGGTACTAGCGACTACCAATTTAGCACCAGCATGATCTTTTTTAGTAAGGGCATCCTGGTTGTAAAGCCTCTGCTTTCCACTGTTATTGGATGGGGCAAGCAACAGGATTCTGCATCAAGCTGTGGTTGAAGAGGAGGCGCCTTCCTTTGATTTCGTCAGACTTAAGGTGGTCAAAGGCTAAATGATGGTACTGCAGCAGTTGGATCGGAAAAGGATGACACAAAATTCGGCAAATTTCTGATGAAAAAAGAGGCATTCAATTCAGAAATTTCTAGAAGTGCTGAAAGTATAAGAAGATGATGGTACCACCATTCTGACCAAGTCTATTGTAAGACAACTTCAATTTGAAGGAAACATCATCAACACATTCGCAGGTGGCCATTCCACGAGCCCTGAGGCATGTTATTTGCCTGCTGTAAACTGCAACACTTTGGAAAGCACCCAAAAGATTTCCACCATTTTTCTGCTGCAGTGAGGAAAAGCAATCCATTTTATGGCAACAGCATGCAACAGCAACGCCCAAGCAACACTGCAAAAAAGGTGGGGTAAAAATTGCAGGCCTGTAAGCCCGCCGAGCCAACCACTTCCACGACATGGCAGTGGGGGAATCCTGGATGGGAAAGCTGTCGTCCAAAAATCAAATTTGAAGTGACCAACGCAATTTTCAGTCAAAACTATACAAACATCATGATTTTTACCGAAAAAAACATGAGTTTTTGGCATTCACTAAAAAGCACTTCAGATGCGAAAAACGAAGACACTTTGTTTTTTTTTTTCCCTTGGCCAAAGTGATTTGAGGTGTGAGCTCACCACAACGATCCCCTGGAGCTCCGATAGCTCCACAGGTGCAGATGATTCTTTTTGCAGATGTGATTGAAGGTTTTCACGAATGAAATATTGATAAATGTTGTAGATTTCATATCAATTCATGACATCTATGACAATTTATATAGATCTTTAGAAGAATTTGGACCTGGAATTCTTGAATCAAACCTATTGAAATTTACTAATTCTTTGAGGTGTTGGTTGTTTCTGTTCTGTTCCCCATGTCTATCCACGCCACGTTGCTCGCAATGCTGGTGGAATCATCGTGGATCAAGTTCTTTTGCTTGAGCTTGAAGGGCAAAGGGCCAGTGTTGCAAATTGTTTCTCTTAAAATTTCTCAACCAAAACTTGTTGCACAAGGCCCACACCTTTTTTTTTCTCCAACCTCTCCAGTTGAGGTACTCTTTGGTTGTACTTGACAACGAAACCACCTTCACCAATCCCATCCAATCCCCAAATATTGAAGATTTGCACCGGGCGTTTCTAGTGGGAATGCGTCAGATGCGCCATGGCCTATTGCTGTGCTGGGCGGGACTCAGTTTGCAAGGTTGCCATGATCCCCATGATGTGCGGATGCCAGTTGGTCATGCGGTCCAACGGTGGCAGAACAAGAATCTGGTCAGTTTTTTGGAAACACACCAGGAGGACCGCACGAAATTCATCTTCAGATCTGTCTTTTGGCGAAAAAATCAGGGGTTGTTGTATCACACAACTGCCTGGCATCACATTGCTGTTCATGTGTTGGCACGACGTTTGTCCTTTGGAGGACGTGCAACTCCAAAGAAGAGGTTGCCTCGGATGGTTTGAACAACCCTGGTTGGTGTCAGCAGTTGTTGGCTATGTGAAATGGTGCCTGGCCGGCAATAGGTCCAGCTTTTCTGTATTTGCAGCGGCAGTCATGTTGGGGAATAGACTGATGCCATAGGACATACGTTTTCTTTCGTAAGTCACTGAATCATCCACCTGCCATTTTTACTATATTGTATCCTCATGCGACATAATTCGCATTGTAAATTCCCATATGATTCTGCTGACAATATACTGAGATGATAATGGCTCGGGAAGCAGTGAAAGAACAATCCCAAAAGGCCTAACAACCAAGGCCACTGTCGAACTGGCGTGCGCGCTTTAGCATCCTTCCATCCTTGCTTCGTCCAGAGGAAGCGGATGAGATGAAAGCCTTGTTGCGTGCGGCACCGGAGGATTTTGATGAAGATATTGATGGGGTGGATAAGATGCTTGGAGTACAATGACCTGTTGTGAAAAACAAACAGGGATGTAGATCACCTCATCATATCCAGAATCAAAAGGACTTATTTCTGTTGAAGACTTGAGGTTTGAGTTTGATGCCCTTCCTTTTAAAGAGACACCTCAAAGACCCGTACCAGAAACCACGGCCTTTATAGAACATTATAAGTTTATGATTTCTTGCTGAATCAACGTGACCTTTTTTGAGTTTTTTTGTCTCAGGATGGTAACCTATGAGTTCATCATCTCCAGTGCCGGTGCCCAAAAAGCCCACGATCCCATCCGAGAAGCCTTGCGTCGAAAGTTACGTGCCATCACGGAGCCCATCCTCCGGCAACGCATCCAACCGTTCGTTTGGGCATCGTATCCTAAGGCTGGAGCAGTATGTCATTCGATGATTCGAAGATATTTGGAACATGAACGACGGAGTCATGATACTCATTGGGATATTCCTTCCTACGTCTCAGTGGTTGTAAGTTTGGATTCGACAAATCTGGACTTTGAAGGTGGCTTCTTTGTGACTACTGGAAATGGAGAAAAATCCTTCATACCTTTGCAGAAAGGTGACACTGTTGTTCATCAATCGGATCTTTTACATGGGGTGCACGTGGTCACTGGTGAACGCTGGAGTTGGGCCATGTGGTTTCAAGATTCATCTGACTGCAGTTCAGCAGCAGAAAATTGGTGGCAGGAGCTGCAGCTATGTCTCGGAAAAACGATGGATTTGTTTAGACAAATAAAAGTAAAGTTGATGTGACTCAATATTCCGAAAAAATAATTGTACTGCATTTTGATTTCCTGAAGGTAAAGGTGGTTCCCATTTTTCGTATAGAAACTTTCCACCCTTCACTGTTTTTTTTTCCAGGATGAAGCCGAGAAAGGCGATCCGGTGGCACAGACCTTGCGTGCCATGCGTGCAAGCACTGCAGAAGAAAGTTGGAGATGGTTGAAACAAGCTGCAGCGAGTGGTTTTCCACGAGCACAGCTTTACTTTGGCAAAGCTTATGAAGATGGCTTAGTTCAAAAACCTCAACCACAAGAAGCTGCAGAGTGGTTTGAAAAATCACGGCGCAATGGGGAAGTGGATGCTTGCTTCTGGGACCGAATAATTATTGCATTTGAGTTTTGCAAAGTGAAGGAAAGTTGCAGTTGTTTGACCAACAAAAACAACTGATGATTTGTTGATAGTTGAAATTTTCATCACTTCGAATAACAACCAGAATCGCCTATATCATCGGCCGACAAAATTGCAAGGTTTTTACCTTGGTCTTTGGGAACAAAAACGTGGAAATGTCTCTGGTGCCATGAAGCTCTTCGAGCAAGGCGCTCACTTTGGAGATGGCAAGGTGCAATACTGAAGACGTCTTGGGAAAGGAGTATACGAAATTAGGTATAATGTACAGTAGATATAGAGATGTTTTTATATATCATGTTTGTCATCAAACCTATGTCTAGGTTTTCAGACTTTTTTTGGTGATTTTCATTATCTAGACTCTAGACTCTTTAATCAATCTTAGCTTCATTACAGGATTCAGGCCTAACCTGCTTGTAAAGAAGATTTAAACAAGACGAAGTTGTGATCATGCCCTACCCCTTCTGGAAAGTGTTTTTGATTTTACACCATCTTTCTGTTGAAATGGATGTTGCAGATGAATTGAACAGATTTCAAAAGTCTCCACTGTGCAAGGCCATGGGCCAATTAGCCAGTGGCTATCGTGATGGTTGGGACGTGCCGAAAGATCTGGATTTAGCCACCAAGTGGTTCGAACGTGCTGCAGACTTTACAGTCGAAGCCATGTACCAGAGCTACTTGATGTACTCACAGGAGCATTGTTGGAGATGGAGTTCCGGGGGTGTTTTTTCAACATCTGATTGAATCAGGAACATTCTTTGTTGACTAGTGAAGGGAATTGGGGAATTGATGTGTGTTGAATTCCAAACTCACTTGAAAATCTTTCATGTCCAACGTTCTCCTCTAGTGAAGGAGGAGAACATGACATGTTGTGTCCAGGACACATCTCAGCGACCGGCCGACCTGACACGTGCCAAAGTCTTCCTGGAGCGAGCTGCTCGGATGGGCCATGAAGAATCCATGAGGAAATTCGTGGAGCCACTGGCGAAAGCCAAACGTTGGGAGGACTGGGGATGACTGGGTGTCTTGGGGTCACTTGCATTTAGCAACCCCAAAACAACCTCACGAATCGTGGAATCCTGGCTTGAAGCAATTCGTTGCGTTTCGAATTTCCATCCAAGTTCAGCACGGAAACCAGCAAGCCGATGCCCTTGCAAGTTGTTTGCAGTTCACATTTAATCCAGGTTCGTAGATGGTTAGGATCACCAGGGTCCACAAATGCCAACCAAAAATGCATTCATAAGTCATAAATGGACTTTCTTTTACAGGATGCATTTTGTGCCTTTTGTGCCTCTTATCAACTCTCAGCAGCGTATGATTTTTTTCCCCAGTGGAAAGGAGGTGGTTCCTTGGTTGTTGCGGATGGAGAGCAAAGCATCTCTCTCGCAGTTTGTGAAGCTTCGCAAGGCGAGAAACTGAACATGTTTGGATGAAGATATCCTGCTATTCCTGTTGTTTGTTTGATTTTGTTTGTTGGTTATGCAATAAGATCTCTTGCTTTTCCAGTTGGTGGGACTGGAAAAATCCTCAAGTCACTGTTTCGCTTGAGGCGGGTGTCAACATGAGCGCTTTCAGTGTTTTTCGTGCAGAACAGCTGTTGAGGGAGCTGTCGGATCAAGGATTTGACGATGCGCGACGGTTGCTATCAGATCTTGCAGGGACGCGAAGTGAGTTGTAAAAAAAAGGGGGGAATTTTGAGCGATGAGAGATGCAGGAGTTGGTCGGAAAATGAAACTAGACTTTTTGCGCAGACTCGCTTTGGGCGTTTTGAGCAACTTTCTCATGTTACGGTACTTTTTCATGAGGTAGTTTTTAAATCTTAATTTAACTTGGTGATTCTGGAAACATGAAAATTGCACCTATGTACTATGAGTACTATGGCTTTGCATGTGCTGATGGCAATCCAGCTGGCAAGCAGCAGAGGCGATTCTCCGAGAAGCAGCTTCGCCTATGATGTGTAAGGCAGGGCTAGAGAGAGTAACTTCGAAACGGTGTCAGGATTTTTCTTTGAGGATTTTTTTCATTTTTCAGAGATGCCTACTGTAACATATCGCTGCAAACAGAAATCACATCTAAGGATCCTTCTAGGGTAAAATTTGATCATGGAGTACCATTTTTTTTGGTTCATTGCTTTTCACTTCACAGCTGTGGACCATGGCTTCAACGGTGTGGTGTGAGTTACACCGGCGAGGTTGGTGCACTCTATGCCTCTGCTGCCACTTTGCCACAAGCTGCATCACCCTTGCAGGCTGGGAACAAACTCTTGAATTTTGGCTCCCCAATGCAGGTTGAACGTGGCCATTTGGAAAACCCCAGAAACCATGATGAGCCATGTTGCACTGGTTGCGTTGTGAATAAATGTTTTCAGTTTCGGTTCCGCAATTTACTGCGGCTCTTCACCTCAACTTCTTTTCGAAAGGTGCAGAAGCACATTCCAATGCCAGTGGCAACTGGAGCTGTGCAGATGTCTATTCAGCCGCACGTACAAATTCCAGCGTCACTTGGCCATGCAAACATAGCCATAGCAATTAGCATTCAGTTGGCATATATGAAAACTTAAAATCATTACGATCGGGGCTCCATTTGGGCGGACATTCAGTGGCTCTTTTTTCAGGCGACTTTCTCAACATGGGCAACGCGTGGGTGTTACCAAGGTGCATCCATTTGGGACTGTCATTCTGCAGGGGTTGGGATGCTTGGGATGTGTCACCCCTTGACAGGTTCCAATGGGTCGAGCGATGAGCACCAGCGCATTACATGCACAGGTGGGTTGTGCCATGGGCCGTTTCTGGGTGAACAAAAATCGTGTGAGACAAAGAAACCATTGATTGACACAGTGCAGTATCCAGGATAGTAAAGGTAGAACATGGATGAACCTTTGTTAATATGGATCATTTCAGGCCTTTTGGATCCTTTTGGTTTGCTACCAATCGATTCAGAAAGTTTCCCAAAAAATGGATCAAAACAACCTGAAGTTTTTCGCAGGTGGTGGCTCGCTTTCCAGGTGCCGCTGGGGCACCCATCCCTGTCCCTGCTTGCGCCTGGAAGTAACTGAAGAGCTCGTGCCCAAAACTTGTCATTTCGATTGTTAGTCCTTTGGACAGAACTAGTTGGATTGTATGAAAATGGAGACTGGTTTTGCCTGAGTATTTTTGCACACTTGACGTGATTATATACAGTTGAATAATAAGTACTACATTGTGATTTTGATATAGTTTGATGATCATTTCTTATGAAATGTGTAGTAAAGGCATCCGGCATCAGTCTCCGGTGATTCACTGCCTTCGGCACCCAGCAGCAGTGCTAAAAGGTGCAGCTGCTGGGTACCGAGACAGCAACACAGCGGCAGCCAATGCATCAAGAGATATCGGAGCACGTTATGGCGTCATGGCGAGTCCTCTCACTTAAGAACCTGTGGACAGTTGTATGTTGAAAAGATTAAAGCTTAGCTAAAGTACAAGAAATTTCCAACATATTGACACTTGCAAGCAATGTTGGATCCGTTTCGTTGCCAAACCCATTGAGCCTTTGTCTCCGATGTCTGACGTCCGTGGTGAAGCTACTTGACGGCAGAGTTGCTGATAATCTACCACACAGAAGGCATTTAGCATGCAGAGATCTTTTTTCAACTTGCAATGTGCCTTTTTCGGTAGGTAGACATATTAGCCTCAACCTTAGTTCATATTCTTGATGGTATGATTGATAGTTCATAGTTGAAGCCAACTTATTGAGAATTGATGCTTGATATTCTGTTGGGAATCACTTCAAAACAGCTTGAAATAATTCTAAGAAAGTGTAACTGAAAGAGTCAACCAAAGTGCAGCCAACACATTGATGTCGTGCACCTGCCGAACACTGAGTCACCATGACTCTTTTCGCCATCTCAATGTAGTCATTTCAGAGATGCCGGAGAGTTTACCCTTGAATTCCGCGAGCATCACTTCTGCAGCTTCGGCGTTTCGCTCAGGATCTTGGGGCTCTCGCACGCAGCTTTTGTGCATCACTGAGTAATTCATACCTGCGCGACATCCTCTCGCTAAAGAAGCCAGGGAGGGTGCCGGCATCGAAGTTCTGCATCCAAAAACGGCAAAGATTCAATCGGAAAATTTCGAATGATGGGTGAATTTCACACTAAAACCTGCTAAAAATTTCATTGCCCAAAAGTTGGGATTTTGTAGGAATGACATCCCTGACTTCTCCAAATTTTTCGCACTTTTTCGGTCAGCACAAACTGTCATGCCAAGTCATGCCGCTTTCAACTTCGGCATGTTGCAGAGCTCCTTCATTTGTGAGACGACCTCTTTTCAGAGATGTGCGGAGATGTGTCAGCTTGAGTGCGGTAATGTAGGATTTACGTGGATGTCCAAGGCGTACAGGAGGTTAGACAGGGTGAATATAGCTTTGTCATATTGGAAAGGATGATCTACCATCTCAACCAAAATTGAAAGAAGGGTCAAGTATTTGGTTCAACTTCTATATACCATTTTACCATATCAATTTTAGTGTTGAATGATTCGTTTATTGCCCATTACCCTTCTGCTTGAAATTTCTAGCATCAAAATTTCGGTGTCAAACCTATTCACCACAGGAATTGAAAACTTGTGACCCCAAAGATTGTGAAACAAAAAATCCTCCCGGAAAGAAAATGACGGGGATGCATGGCTGCCCCTCTGCAGTCTCTGGCTCTGGTAATGCTAGTGAAACAAAAGAAAACTCGGACTTTGGGAGCCATGAAAGCTTGGCTCTGGTAGTCAAAGATGGAAAAATGATGGCCACAACAAGGGTGCAGATGCGGGAAAAAACTGATGGCAACAACAAGTAGATGGACTTTCACAAAGACAGCATTCATTTTTTTTGGGAGTTTGGAATCAAAAGAGTTTTGAAAGAGTTTTGGTATATTTCCCTGAAGGGATTCTAACCTGAGGGGTGACTTGCAAGAGCTAGCACATCCGCAAAGGATTTGAACTTGAGTTGCATCTTCCTGAAGCCGATGGATCAGATAAGGAAGAATTCAATGAGTTTAGAGGGAACCTCGGAAATCAGTTTAAGGTTTTTGTTTTTGAAGCTAGTTGGCTGAAGATGGCTAACACATAGAAAGCATGCAACTTGGCTTGGAAATCCAACCTTTGAATGACTTTGATTTTGATACTTGTACCGTACATAACTTGTTAGTCATCAGCAGTCCTTTCTTGTAGCACTTGGGGACTCCTCTTTCGCAAACGAGTGATGGTGGCCAGCGGTGGTCCATCAAGCTAGCATGAGCGCGGGCAATGCGGCGCAGGCTGATTTGATATGATTTGATGATGTTTGTTTGTTGCCATGTGGCAGGATTTTATATAAATGTCTCATGTGATTGAGTTTGTAATATCAGTATGCACTTGAACAAGTTGTGTCAAATCCTGAATGATCACTCTTGCTCTTCAGTCTTCACCTTGAACTGGTTGTTTATTCCAGCTCCAAAAACTGAAATACCAAGCAGAGGAGAAGGTCTTGCCAGGTTTAGACGTGAAAACAACATTGACATGGACACTCACAAAGAAAGAAGCATGATGAAGGATGTCTATTGTTTCTATGCAACGGTTCTGGTTAGCTTAAGACTTGAGAATCACATCCCCTCCTTATCCTTTTCCAAGTCTTTCCAGGAAGAGAAGCCAGTCTACTTGAGTGATTGCTCTGACCCCAGTTTGACAAAGTTAGCCATGTTACATGTTTGTTGTTGCCATAGCAATATGACGTAATCATAGCTACTAGAGTTACTAGAAACAGAAAATCAAAGTGCATTCCAGTTTCTCATGGCCAGAAGTGTGAGTTCGTAGAAATCTCACGGCCGTGGACTTGCAGTAAAATCCTTGCAGCCAACGGCGCAGGCACGCGATGCGGGGCGCAGCTGCGCATCGTCGATGTCGGGGGGCCTGGCAGCATATGACAGAGACCTCTAAACTGCAACTGTGAACCATTTGAAGAGGGGATTACAATCTAGATTCTATATACTGTATTTATTATTCAATAAGGTTTTTTGTCCATCCTATCATTTCAGGGATGGCTCTTGGATGTAGTCAAATTCCGTTTCCAAATCCAGAAAAAAATATACACCTAAATAAATATAGAGGGAGAACATTATAAGACTACACATTAGTGTGGAATAATTCATTAACTCGTGATCAAGTACAAACAGCTACTGATTTTTTCGCTGCGGTCTCTCGGGCTGTGGCTCATGGCCTATGAAGGCGGAGATTTGAAAGCCGTTTCAATCGGCAAACATCGGGAAAAAGACACTCTCTGTTGATCCAAACATGCACGGATGGTGAGAATGAATTCCTAGGAAATCACGAAGCCACGAAAGCTCTGAAATTTGATCTCATTGCCCCGGGGCGTTTTCGGTAGGAAAAGTATCATTCTATATTCATAGATGCCCAAACTGAACATATACTTGTGTTTGAATGGATATCTTGTATACGGAACCTTGCATCAGTTCCGGAAGTTCCAGTAATGGAGAGTACCCTTTTAGTACAGTTGCTCGCTCACTCTTATCCAAACACATGGATAGTTTGCAACTTCAAAAAGCACTCCAACAGAATCACCAAATATTCATGGAGTCGCCTCTGGTGCATGGCTCTTCTTACATGGGTTTGATTTTTATCATCGTGATTGTGCTTTTCGCCCTTGCACACGCACGTCTCACAAAATTAGACCTATTTTCTGCACTGAAAAGGTTTGAGCAGTGGCGTCAGCAAGAGAAACCAGAAGTCACACAAAAGCAGTTGGACCAAGAACGCCGATATGAAGAAGAATTGTTGCGAACACGGATGCAGATACTGGCCAAGCTGAACACGCTCCTAATCCACATTGGATTCGCACAGATCTGTTTGGCGCTTCCCGATTTACTACACGAACCATCCTTGAGCTCACTCGCAGAATTCACAGCATTGGTCCTTGCATATTCTTGGCATGCCTTCGCTGAAACACAAGGACCAGGGATTAATCATATATTAATCCATTGTTGGACCGCGCTCTTTTGTATGGTTCACATCTTGATTTTTGCGAGCTCCGTCTATTCGGAAGATAGCCTCAGACTTTCAATTACTGAAAAGTTGTGTGGACTTGGTTCGATTATGATGCTGGGTTTCAAATGATTAGTTTTCCATCTTGTTTCTTTCTTTTTTTAAGAGACATGGATTTGGTTGAATCTGCGTGTGACGTCAACCAAAGGCAGCTTACAAAAAACGGGGTGAAACAATCATCATTTAGCCAGATGGATGATTTGACCAGTACCTAGGATGGCTGTGGCTTTGGTGGATCTCAAGATAACATTGCCTATTCAGATGATGGAATCCGGTTATTTCGTGCAGCGGCACTGGGGCTTGATAGAAGATCCAGCTTCAAGACCTTTCCTGACGATGGCCTACTTTTTACAACAGCTCTTACTTCTTGCTACGAACTGCAGACTTAAGCTCTGATGTTTTTTTGAGGTTGGTTGTTTTTTTGGTTGAGAAGTACTTACTTAAAGTCTGCACGAAAATAAAGCCAAAGCAACTTTGAAACTTCTATTTTCAGGTTCATAAAATTTGGCTTGGTGAGGCTGTGATTATTTTGGTGGTCCACAGCATGAAAGCTGTTATCGCTGCAAGACAAAATTCGAACGATGCATCATCGTTCATGTTGGGATTCAAACAGGTTTTACGTGGAGTCTGTGATGGAGACTTGGTATTGCACCAGGACAGTTGCACCATTGTAGATGATGCATGCTGTTTGGAGCGCTTATTGAAATCTCCTAAAAAGCTGTCTCAGAGCAATTTCTTGGATCTCTTCTTGGATGAGGAAAGCCGTGATGCTCAACTCAAGGGTTTCAAGTTTGGGTGTCCTGCTGTGGATGCGTCTTACCTGCTTGATTTGTTGTCCCGTAATTTCCTCCCTTCTACAGCTTTCAAGGGTCTAATTCGAGGTAGGTCTTCTGACTTAATTCGATTTGCTAAAGTATTGCCTTAATGTTTGACATGTTTGTCCGTCCCGGCTGGAAAACGATGAAACTTCAACTCTACAATCTTTATTAATTATAAGCCTCAACAAAAATCGTCAAAAAATCCACCAAACCACTTCTTTGTTCCTCAAATCAGGGTTGAATAGGTTCTGTTGAGGTTTTGGTCATGGGGGTGTCGGATCACAGGGACAATGATGTGATCCAATGGCGGTTGGATCCATCTCCAAGGAACGCTTTCTGCAGTTCTTGAATGCAGGCGAGAATGGAACGCCCACAATGCCCAGAGGTTTGCGGATTTCATTGCAAGGTGCCCCGACAAAATGCCTCAAAAATCGTTTGAAAATTGACGAAAACACCCAGAGATGGCGTTCTTGTTCAACTTAAAACAGGTTTCAGATGCCCCTTTTGGATCCTTTTGGTGATTCCCAGATGATATGTAAGAAATGATGAACTTCTTGTAAACAAAGGCAAATTCACAATCATCCATGACGGATTTCCATGGGACGTATATTTCCCTATATACCATTTATCATAAAAATCAACCATTCCCGTAGGTACATATACCATTCCCATGGATCCTCATGGATTGAACCGGGAAAATCCGCTGGATGTGATGACATTCAGCAATTTCAGGTGCTGATGGCCCAGTCTCGATGGATGTTTTCCATACCAAACTGCCGACATCTGGCTCAGCGAGCAGTAACTATTGTTTCTTAACAGCAAAATTGACCATGGGTTTTTTGGAAGATTATGTTGAAAAACTTCAATTCTCTGCTGGTGGAGGGTTAGGCTGGTGGGGAATGTTCGTAACTTTTAAATTGTTAAATGTCTTAGTACAACTGTTGAGGAATCCTTCGATTCAATGGGCGTGAATGGAGAGCAAGCGTCCTGTGTCAAGAAACTTTGATATCAGGTTTGAGAACAGATTCGCATCAGAAAGTTCAAAATGTTTGACATCACAATTGATTTTTCCATTTGTTTTCCAAAATGTACCGCGTTTTCGTTGTATGTTCCCCTATTTCGTTCCTGTGTTTATGGCTTTTTTATGTTTGTTGGTTGAGTTTGTTCCCGAGGTTTATTAGCCATGAAAGAAGATCCAGAACAGCAAACTCCACCTGATGCAGCCCCCGGATCCACCCCTTCAATCAATGCTACCTTCACATCAAGAACTGCTGGGAGTCGAAGTTCTGTCTCAGAAGTTGTGCAAACATATCCTGACCTTACAGAAATCGCATTGTTATGTAGCAATGCCACAGGTTTGCTAGATATTGAAGAGGCTCACCTTTTGTTTCAACGTCAAGAATGGAGACCCAACATTGAATCTGGAATGCCTACACTGAGACGCTTTATTAGACCTTCAGATTGGGATCGCATTGAAAAAATGATTCAAAATGTCGTGAATCTTCCACCTGCAGACATCGACATTGAGCGTCGCTGTTACTTCGGACATCCCATGCTCTTTCGTATTCCAGGTGAGTCTCGAAGCTATTTATCATCCAATACCACTTCTATCAGCCTAGCACATCGAGGAAGTGCTGTAAGATCCACAAGACCGGACAGTGAGATGAGACCAGATCCCATCCATTTCTGGATGCATTTTTCATCCTTTGATGATGCTCGAATTCGACGACCTAGAGAACAGGAGCTTGAAGAAATTGCTGAAGGGGATGAAGGATATGAAGACAATGCACAACTCTCGACGACATCTTGACACAGTGTTATTTTTGCGAGTAATCCAAGTCCATTCAGTGATGTTGGATCTAGTGTACAGCTCAACACACGAAGAATTTCGTTTGCGCAAGCGGATTGCTGCACGCACAGGATACCTGTAAGGTGCAACATGTTTAAATAGCACACATTTTCCATTTCATTCGTCACGGCGCGCCCTCAGAGACAAAATAGCTTGCAGTGCAGGGAAAAGAGGGTCGGATCATGTCGTTGAGCATTGTTGGGAGACCCTCAAGTTTTGAGAAACAAATCAATAATCAAAAACAAGCAGCTTGCCTCTGAAACATAGTGGAAAACTTGAAAATCATGAAATAGGTTTTCTTTGTTTCCTTCTTGTGAACAAGCTCAAAAACGAGCGATTGAAAAGGGATGATCCACCTTGTTCTGAACGATTTCCAAAAGAATGCTGAAGTCATTGATGTTGAGGGTCAGAACTCATTCTGGAGAAGTTGAGACGGTGGAGATGTTTCTAGGGGATACCAGGCTTGTACATGTTGGATGAAACAATCCTAGGAGGTGCTTCCAAATTATTTCAAACATGTTGTACGTTATTCTTCCTCTCTGGGAAGATGTCACATTAATCCAACTTAAGCGCTTCAGTGCGACATGATAATATGCCAACTTCCAAACCGTAGGGGACAGGAATCATTGCTGCTTAAATAGAAATTTCCGATCCAATTAAAAAACCAAAAGCTGGTTTTCCAACCACAGCGTTTAGAAGCTTGAGATCAAAAGCTAAATCACCTTGGATGAGATCTTTCCTTGTTACCAAACGGTGCACTGGTGGTCAAGAAAGGGCCCGGTGGTTTGAGATTATACAACGCGGGACACTATCTTTGCTTCTCATTTTCATTGAGATAGAAAAACGAGTCGTTAGCATGGACAGAGTTGTGTAAACGGCACTGCCCTGTATCCTTCATTGCCTCACCATTGCGACATGTTTCACTAAGCTGAACTCCATTGAAGCTTTTCTTCAGGATCTACCAGCTGAGACAGTGCGTGCCTGAGCTCCTCCCTCCGAAGGGATAGCTCGGTGTCATGTGGACAAACCAAGGACATTTCGAAATCCTTCCAGAAGGGTGTCACTGAATCCTTCGTGGTTGGGGGTCCAAGAGAAACATGCCTAGGACTTTTGTGACTTTTTCCCTTTGGTGAGACCACGTCCCGACCGGCAGGAAGATTTGGTTGTCATTCATTCATGCAGTGCTTGTATATTTAGCCCAGGTCGTACCACACAAGGAGGAGGACTCTGAAAAACCCGGCCTAGGCACTGGGTCTTGTATTGGTCACTCTTAGACCCTGCAAGGTCTTGACTTTTCACAACATATTACAGATATATATAATTGAAGCATTGGCCCCCTACCACCATTTGGTACACTTCTTTTTTTGGACTTCTATGAAGTCTAGAAATCTGACCTTCGGGGCTTCTACCTGAACCCCCCAACCTTTGGAGACGTTGCGAATCGCGAATCGCCGCAACAGGTGCCAATGATAGCCAGGCTGGACCGAAATCGCACTGATGAGTTGGGAAGAAGTTGATTTTTCGCCTTACAGTGAACTAGATACATTTCCTAGGCGACATGGGTGGCACCCTTTGAAAAAGTTTGGCGAGTGGAGCAGATCATGGTGGGGGAACCCGGGGAACCCGGTGGGTGAGTCAAAGAATGTTCATTTTTAGCCATACAAGGTGTTAGAGTTAGACTCACATTTTGGATCCTTTCATATTCCTGTTTTCAGGAACTTGCAGCGGGTCAGTCCAAGCAAGATCAACCTGTTTGTCTCTACCTCAGACAGAAAATTCCGCATGGTAGATGATGTTGATACTCAAATGGAAGAATTTTTTTGCAAAGCACCAACGGTTGATTCAGCCATTTCTCGGAGTTCCTTGGTGTCTGAAAATGGTGGCTGAAGCATTTTCCAAGTGTCAGGTGATCTCATGAGATTCAACTTAGTTTGCCAATGAAGTTGCACTCCAATGGGCTGAAAGGGATTCCATTTCCACCGAAAAGCTTAGGCGCTGAATGCTTAAAGCAAGTTATATCAGAAGTCGAGCGCCTCGTTGAACAGGCAGTCCATCTTGCTGGCTGCTTTGACAGCCTTGTTTCTTTAAGTAGAATCTACTATGTTTATGGCAAGGAACCAAATAATGGTTAGAAATCACTTCTTAACTCCCGGGAATGTATCAGGCGGGATACCTGAAAGTTGGTTGTTTGTTCCAGGCAGTTGAAGGGTTTTCCCAAACCATTCATGTGATGAGTGTGACAGCTTCACTCAGCTTTGCAAAGCTTTGGCTTGAAAACACGTGTGTCGGCAGCATAGCCTGGAGAACACCCGCCATCCCAACACCTTTTTTCAGCAAAGCCGAGGTTTGGTAGTTCAAAGCCAAAGGTAGGGACTCCTACATCCATTGGATTGTTTTTTTCGGCCCACAGAAATGTTTTTTTTTTTCTGGGGGCAATAAGTCTCGATCTTTTCCATCTTGGCTGCAGCAACTCTTATCTGACTCAAAGACTAATAGCTTAAACATTGACCCAACTGCCCGTGGAGGATGGATGTTTTTCTACAGGATCTGATATTGCCACCTGCTCGATACACAAATCCAGCCACCATGGCGACCCTGAATTTGGCTGCAACTGCTGTGATGGATGGATATGTCAGTGTGGTCATCTCGATGCCCACCGTGGCAATGCTGGTGGGTTCGCTTGCTGTCTTCGTGTGCCTTGCAATTTTTTGTGGGCGACCTGATGCAATTTTGATGTGATGTGAGGGAATAACAAGTGTGGATGTATTTGAATAAGGACAAAACATTCAACACAATGGGTGGTTTTAGATTTGATCAGTTTCTAGTGTTACTTTTCGCGGAGCTGTTCGGCATTTACATGGTATGGCATGTGATCAGGTGCCGTCTACCAGACAAGGTGCAAGCGGGTTTCCAGATGTTCTCTGCAGGCGCCTGCACGTACTTCAGCAGTTGAGAGGTTTATCCAGCATCACTTGTCACAACAAACAAATGCCTCCCGAAGTAGGCGAACTCTGGTTCCTTCCAATGAGACTTGTTTAGTTTTACCCCAACATCACCCTGTTGACAACCCGTTGCAGCAACGAGGTCTGTTGATCTCCGCCGTGGCCAATGAGCTCTTCCCATTGCTGAAGCCTTCGCATCAGATGAATTTCGCCACCTGGCCGTTGCTGATCGGCTTCACGGTTGGACTTGTCTTCATGTACCTTGGATGCTAAAAACTGGAGGGGAGGAGTCCAATGTGGCCTGGGAAGTTATATTAAACTTATATGAAAACTTCATTTTTTTCACTGAAATTGCCATGGAAGAATAGGGGTCGGAGATACATACTGAGATTTCCCCTCCATTTTTTACAGCGAAGTTCAGTTGGCTGCTTTTTTCGGCCATTTTTCGGCCATTTTTCGGCCATTTTTCGGCCTTTTGGACTAAGGTTTGGATTGGGTCATTTGACCGAATTTATGGAAGACGACGACGAGGACCCGGGCAACGGAAAATTTCTGGGCAAGGAAACGTAAGTTGCATGGCAGCTTTCTGGGATAGCAGCTTGGTTTACTTACCAAGTGTGCCCGGGAGATTGAGGCGAATTTTTTTCCCCCGTTTTTTTGGTTGTGTTTTCCATTTTCCATTTTCCATGTATGTCTTGTTTAAGACTGTTTTGTCATTTTTCGTGTTTTTGGTCATCCAGGATGCAGTGACGCACAAAAGGACCAACAGCGACATTGAAACTGACCCTTGGCACACGAATCACCTGTGCTCATGGGTGGGTTATTCGGAACACCACCAGTGTTGATGGTGAACGCCAAGGCCTTGGTGGATATCTGTGAGCAGGAAAGAGAGAAAGCCAAGCAACACTTCCAGGTGGAGGTCAAGGACAGATTTTTCGGATCCAAGATTCGAGTCTTGAAGATGTGAGATGATATCTTGCATCATTTTTGCTACATTTTGTCTTACATGTATTGAAGATCAGATGAGATATTATATAGATCTATGATGCAAGCTTAGATCTCTGGGATATATAGGTTGACAACATGGATGCGCTCTGAAAATGCAATGCTGTGACACATTTCATGTGAGGTATGTCCATGATGTAGAAAGTATGATGTAGAACTTATAATGTACGAGGTATTATCTATGTATGACAAGATGAGATAGGATGAGAGTTGTCCTTGGATGACTTGACTTTGATGATTTCACATGTTCCAAGCTCCAAGACCGCAGGAGATTGATGTGGAAGTGAATCGTTTCTTGGACTTCAGCAACTAAGCAGCTCCCGCTGCTTCATATGAAGAAACAGGGATCTACCTGTTTCTCCAAATTATTTCGTGACTCTTTTTGCCCATTGGTTTTGGTACAGTAAACTAAGATGCACCATTTTTCTGTGGAGATTTACGTGGATCTCCAAGTTGACCCAACATTCCTTCCCTTCAGTACATGACGGTTGTTCCAGCTAAGGCTTACAAGGCTTTTTGGCACAGGGCTCCCAGAACCAAATTGATGAGATCCTGCACAGTCTGGAGTGCCCTTGGTTGTGTTCTCATCTTCAATTTAATGATGTCCAATGAAAGAAATGAACGATGGATGAAGCAAGGTATCGTTGTGAAGTGTGGCTTACATTCCAACGTGTGAAGTGTTTTACTCAAAATGATCTGTTGTGGAAAAGTTGTTTCCCTATGAATATTTACGATTTTATCTATGAAGATCTCCAACACTTCCCGGAGTCAAAACGCCAGGTACCGCGTTCATCGGGCCACACGTGTCTTGTACGTGCGATCTGGCATTGATGATCAGAACTTGACCAGGCACCAAACCGATGCGTGCAAGGGGACTGAAGAAGGCAGATGAATCGGATGTTATAGATATTATATTAATAAGTATATAAGTAATAAGTATTATACTGTAATATATACGTAGCTATTATACATATCACTGCAATTGATTATGGTTGTTCTTCTTGTAATTGTTTTTAAAGATCATCCGCAAATAATCCCATGTAACATACCGCTGTCGCGGTCAGCGTTGCAAATCCCCTCAGCCTCCATTCACCTCCAGGATGCAATTTCACGGTCGCGAGTTGAAACAATCCTCCGAGCGACTACTGAGATTCTCGGTGATGAGTTGATATTTAAGATGCATCTGAGATTTGGAGTTGTGCAAAAAATTCCAGAATCACGTGCAGTTGGCAGCATGTATCTAATATTTACATGACCCACATATGATATGATCTCCAACCCTTTCTACCTTTCTAAGAGTGTTGCACCTGCCTTGATTCTACCTAGCAGGACCCAGTCTTGAGAAGTGTGCTTTGACTCAGTAGTTCTGAATCTTCTGAGACAATACATGACATCTGCCTCACACGTTGGACATATCAACCGCCAACCGCTCTGAGGATTTGAGTCCTTTCAAAAGGCCAAAGACAATTTGAAAGCCTTCCAGGTGCAGATGAGGAGATGGTTAGATGGTTGTTGGCATCTTTGTCATTCATGGACTCTTGCTCCTTTTCATTGGAACACTGGTTGAACTTATGATGCAGCGTCTCAGCTATCTTTCTCTCAACCCACAATTCCCTTCACTAGATCCAAAAGAAACCATCCCTTGAATTCAACCAAGATGCATCAGGAAACTCTGAAACATTACAAGTTGCTTAAAAGTTTCGTGGACATTCCATGTTTTCGCTGTAATTCAATGAAAAATCACACAGGCCTGTTTGGAACACCTTCACGGCCATGCGGAGCGTGCTCCCTTCCGGAGATGGAAGGCTATGGCCAAGCACCTCAACGGCATGGCAAGGATCTTTCAGTGGATTTAGAATGAGTACTCATGGTTTTTTCTTTCAAATTATTTAGGATCTTTCATGAGTAATTGATATGTTAGAATGAGAATCAGTAGATTTAGGATTTTCTTTCCATACCCTCTGCCAAAGGGAAGTCCCACTTTCTTTATGGGGCAGTTGGTGCTTACGTATCGAGGCCCGCAGAAGATACGCAGCTGCCCGAGCAGCTGCCGTTGGCGTTGGCAACAGCAGCAGCTTGGCGTTTTTGGAGCGATCATCTCCATATCAGAATCTTAGGTTCGTCGTCCAACAAGTGATATCGCAGAACGGTTTTTGATGTTTTTCTGACACATTTGTTGCTGCAATTTGGTGCCGTGGTGAGGCCATGTTCTATTGGACCTGAAAATTAGATTATTATATCCAATTTCGGACTTAATTATATCTGTCAAGGAGCATCTAATCCAGTTGTAAAGTGTTGCTTTTTGAAGCTTCTTGTAAGGTCATGGTGGATGCTGCTGTCGATGGGATGCTCATTGGTTTCTTGCTTTGCATCTAGATTTAGATTGTTTTCTACATTTGAATCCGGCTTGTTGAAGCAAGAGGCCTTCACGCTCAACAGGATTGATCAACAGAACACGTTGTGTCCATGGTCCAATCTGTCATTTTGAAGCAAGAAATCCAAGTGTTTCTGTTGATTCTGAAAGTGCCTATGATTTTCCTATTATTTTCCAAGTGTTTCTGTTTTCGAAATCTGACGGAAAAATAATAGGCACTTTCAGAATCAGCAGAACCACTTGGACCGACCTCCTCCCCTACCTCCCATGTCACCTGAAGGTCTCTCGTATGCTGCATCTCCTAGTCGTGCACCCAATGATGCGAACCAAAACCACACAGTCTTTAGAAAATTCGAGAAAAGAGATTCCAAAATGGGTTATGACCGGATGAATACAAAGAAGTAAACGTTAAACCAAACAAATATTATCACATGCTTTTGTGAGGTGCTGGTTGGGCCATGGCCATTGCTACTTGCATCGATACTTGGCACCACAGACACTGAAAAGGTTCCCTGCCAGAAAATGCTCATGCTGTCATAGCTTCATCGTGAAATTCAATATTCGGTGATATGTAAATTGCAAAAACTAGCATGAAACCTGAAGATGAACCTTTAGAAGAGGAGATTCCTTTCGGAATTCATCATTTCGACATTCATTTAATCTCAGGTGGAGTATATATAGTTGTTATCTAGTCGGCGGAAATCCAACCCCCGTGTTTTGGGCCCCACTAAACCAAAGGCTTCGTGACTTCATGGTGAGGCCAAACATATAGAATCAAAGGAAGATGCGTGAGATTTGATGCATCAGATGCTGACTAAGACCATCAAAAACTCCACCTTGTTTTATTGATAACCGCTCATTTTCAGTGGCTCAAAGGGTCCTTATCTCGACACCTCCATACTGCCATTACAAAAAATGCCATCGATGTCAAAGCTCTCGGTGGCTGTTGGTAGCGGCCTGGCTGCTTGTGCTTTCGTAGCACCTTCCGTGGCACCAACAAGCCACAGCCAGAGCCAGCTGCGTGGCCGTTCTTCCAATGGCCACAGCGTGGGAGGAGTCGCAGGTGTCGCAGGTATCAGCATTAGTGGCCTGGCCGCCATGGCCCTGAGCCGTCCCATCGCGGCCAAGACACAAGTGGTGCGAAATGCATATGATGCATCCAAGGAGAAGATTCTGGAGGGAATTTGGGAAGGTTTTGTACTATCGCCTAGGGCCTATATACTGAAGGAAGGTCATGGAGCGGACTTCTAAGCTGCTTCTTACATCCTTCTGCTACGTCAAGGTCCGGTTATGCTATCAATAAGCAGTTTCAATCTGTCATTAAATCACCAAACTGCAACGCAAAAAAACATCTGTCAAGAAGTCATCTTTTTCCACAAAACTAGGAGATTGGTGCCTGTGATCCACTCCTTTTCTGGGACCCCATTGGCTACTGCGGAGGCACCTCGGCCCATGACCCTTGCCGTCGTCATTTTTTTGGTCCACCGAAAATTCAACCGCCTCAGGTGACTGCACCAAGGAGGACTTTGATCGACGAAGGGCAGTGGAATTGAAACATGGGCGAATTTGCATGTTCGCGACCATTGGCATGCTTTGGCCTGTCCCTTGGATTGGGGTTGAATTAAATTTGGCGTTTTTTTTTTGGGCGTGTGGATCATCATTTGGACATTGGAATGGACCATGAGAAAGTATTGGAAACACCATGAAATATGCATAAGTCGACTTGGAACTGCATATGCTCATCCGATGCACTGTTGAAGCGTTGCCTCCCCATCTGGTCATTTTCTTAAGGACATTTTTGGCAAGTTCGATGGCTACTTGTCACCTTCCCAGAACTTGAAGTTTGCTGATGTGCCAAGTGGCCTTGCTGCCATCTCCAAAGTGCCCTTAGAAGGATGGTTGCAGGTCCTATTGGTGGCAGGTCTCATTGAAACTCAGCTCTTCAAGGACGGCCTTCATCTGTTGTGTGTTGGATCCAACTAAAAGATGGGAAAAGCGATGGAAGGTGGTGACAAAATGATAATCATTAAGAGGGAAGTGAACATACATTCATATCTTCTGAGGCTTCTGCTTTGAAGTTGAACTCAGTAGAAACAACTCAATGAGCAGTAGTATTTCTTGAAATGACCCATTGATTTTCACCGAACATCTTTGTTTTTTTTGCAGGACCAATCTCTTGGAGGATTTGCATATGGCAAGTATGGGGAGCCAGGAAACTTTGGCACCGGCTACTGGGGCAGAAAGATTCAGGCTGGGACAACGGGATTAAAAAACTGGTTGCCAGTTTAGGGTATATAGGGAATTACTGTAAGGTATACTACCCAGTTATGTGAGGATTCTACTAAACCGTAAAGCATGAAATGAGGATC
Organism: Breviolum minutum Mf 1.05b.01; assembly: GCA_000507305.1. Taxonomy (NCBI): domain Eukaryota; class Dinophyceae; order Suessiales; family Symbiodiniaceae; genus Breviolum; species Breviolum minutum. The sequence goes on along the minus strand of DF241674.1, from coordinate 55,831 downwards.
CCATAGGATCCCCATTAAACAAGCAGGATTCAATGGAAGGTCTCCCGATCCAACCTGCCAGGACCCTGCTGAGCGTAAGTTGAAGCTCACCACGGAGCTGAACAACGGGCGTTTGGCCATGATTGCCATGACAGCCATGTTGATCCAAAATGGCCTCACAGGCGTGAGAGTCTTGGAAGGAACAAGTAGGTAGAGTCGTCGATGCCGGAGGAAAGGGCTATCATCCTGCTAGTCTGTTGCGATAGGGAGATTTGTAGTTGGATAGAGACAAGACTGACGAGACTCCATTCTTTCCGGCCTCGCTGGCAGGACAATCTCCAGTAGAATCTTGGTCTTGAGGAGAGAAGAAGGGACGAGTGCAGAAATGACTCGTGCATGTGTTTGTATTTGCTCCACCTTTGTCTGTGAAGTGGGAAACATCTAGAGACTTTTTGCAGACTTATGTAAAGTGCCGCTCTGCATTTTGGCCATCTGGATCTTCGACTGGTAGACAGCCCAGTTCAGCTCTACAAGGCGTCAGGTTGTAGGGGTGATGATTTTTGGAAGATGGACAAGGCCGCCAAGGCCGCCATACTCAGAGTCTTTGGAATATTGAGTTTTCTACAGGTTGTCAAGGTTGATGTCTGAGGAAAGACATCACAGGTTGTCAGCTCAGCAGCTAAGGAGCAGCTCACTTCTGGACACATTTCTCCCTTCAACGACGGCCAGGGATTCTTTGCCCAGTTCGATCCTTCCAAGGTCCGTGACTGTGACTCTCCAATGTATGATGCCTACTATGACTATGAATTGACGATATCAAAGTTGAAATGTGGATAAATAAATTCAGCGCATGAATATCATGAATTGATATGAATTGTGTGAATTCATTGAATTCATCATCAGTTTTCCCATGAATTGGGAGGAGTTGGGCGCATGCCCTCCTCTCGGCTATTGGGATCCCTTTGGCATGATGGCCTTCCAAGACGAAGAGAAGTTCAGGCAATCGAAAAATTGTAGGATGGAGTGGGAGAAAGTGGTGAATCAAGCAACTAAATATATACTAATGATATACTCAATAAATAAATTGTACATCATCCATATTTGTTTATGATTGGTAATGCTGCGGCACCTCGGGGTGTTCTCATTTCTAACTTGTTTTGCCATGGTCAGGCGTAACCGCGAGCTGGAGCTGAAGCATGGTCGCATTTGCGCCTTGACGAGCATGAGGTGTTTGGAGGTTGATGGCTGTGACACTGTTGAGATGCATAACATCATAGAAATCCTCTAAAATCCGGAGATAAAAAACAGCTACCTGCCTCAATTGATGCATCCATCTCAGCCAGAATTTTCATACATTTCGATACTTCCATCGTTTTGCCCGTCTTTCGGATTTACTCCTGGAGTCGAGTGCTGAGGTATGGCGGCCACCATTGGCATGATCGTGCCAGACCTCTTTGGACGTTTCGAAGGCTACTTGTCCCCTTCCATGTCCCTTGCTGGCAGGTCGACCATTGAAGGGACCTTGAGCTGTTTTGTATCTCGAACATCATCAATCATCAATCATCAATCATCATCACACACGAAAAAAATGGATGGTTTTGTAGCCAAAAAAAAACAACTCTTTGACAGAGCCAAGGAGCCTCAAGTTTTCCGATGTGCCATGCACCATTGAGGCCAGGATTCTGTTTTGATTTGCAGGTGATCAGCAAAAAAATGTATCAAATCAGCTGATTGTATCAGTGGATCTAATCAATTTGATCAATTTTGCTTGTTTGTTTCTATTCATTTTATTCAGGTCTGAGTTGCAATTTTTTTTCAAAGTTGGGAGAGGGCCCAAAAACATTTTCGACTGTCCCTGACTGTCCCTTTGATTCAGATCATGAACAAATTCCATGGAATCTCCAACAACAGCAAGAGGTCACCTAAGTGCCCAAGGTTGTAATTTTTGGTGCGATCCATGTTGATCTCTGCCGCGACCAATGACTAACCTCAGTGTCAACAAACATAAGGCCATATAGAAAATGACACGATGATAGGCTGATAGGATCCACTGATTTCATAGGTTTTGAAAGAGTAGCTCCTCAACTTTTCTCGTCATATACACAGTATTAAGAAAAACAACTATATAGTCACTAACTACTGTTGATGGAAGAAATCCTGCACCAGTTGAGGTTGGTAGTTTATCCCATTATTTACAAGGTTTATGTATCCCAGGTGGTTGTTTGGTATTTCTTCCATTGACAGTAGTAACTAGTGCTTAGGACAACCTTTCCCATCAGGGCACCCATCTTTTTCCCGTTGGAGGCCATCTACAAGGTGCCAACCGCTGGTTGGTTGCAGATCTTTGCCCTGGCGGGTGCTTTAGAGGCCAAGAACGTGGCCTTCCCAACGTGCCTTGATGTGATTTGTGGATAACTTGCAAAAATGTGGGGGAGGGGACAGAAGTTGGAGTTTTAGGCTTGGGAAAAAAATCTGCCATTTTTTTTGTAAAGGTTATGATTGCCAGGATTTGATAGGAATTGTGATGACTGTGGATGAAATATAGATATGAAATATAGATAATAGTAGAATGCTTTCATGTATTATAATAGTATGAATATCAAACGCCACATTTATTCTCTTTTTTAGCGCATGGCACTTCAACAAATGCTAGGAAACTCGGTGAAAAATGAGGGGACCATTTGGTGCCCAGGAACTATGGCTACCCACCTTTTTGGGGACAAATCAACAAGCTATCGCCACAGGCCACAGCTGGAAATTGGAGATGGCTTGGGGGTTGGGACTTTTCAACAAAAACGAAAGGATTAAAGGGTTAAATTTTTGAATTGAAGTAATGGGAGATCTTTGTACTACTGCAAGGTGCTTTTTAAAGTGCAACATGGCTGTTGAAATGAAGCGGAAACATGCTTGATTGCCAGGAAAAGGAGAAGAAACTCTTGGCAGAGCACCTTGATTGCACTGAGAGCCAGAATCAGCAATTCGTAACATGTTAGCTCGTTTGAGTAGAGGGCAAGGTTTTTTTTGTTGAAGGTGACACGTGAAAAGAAACAGTTACACGTCCAGCATCTTTGTGAGGTTGTCATACTATGCATGTAAAATTGGGATTCTTCTCAAATTGGGTTTAGCATTAAACACCATCTGATAATGTGCTTCACATCACATTTTCTTAAGAAGGATTCTATTCTAAGCAACCATGATGTCATTAAAACTCAGTGCTTCCCTTTCCCCTTTTTTGCTTAGGGGTAGCTTATCGTGGTAAGGATCAACAATGGGCGCCTGGCCATGGTGGCCATGGCAGCCATTGTGGCACAGAACGGTGCCACGGGACAGTCTTTGGTAGAACAGTTCACCACTGGAAACCTGAATCCTTTCATTGGTGGCTATGCCAAGCAGGTCCGCAGGGGGGAAAGAGTTGAAGCTTGCAGGGTTTTCGTTTCTTTTGTTTCTCCCATTTTTTGGGTTGACCTGGATTTTTTCACATGATGGAGAAGAAGTCAAAAGGATTTTTGCCAAGTGCATCAGGATTTATATCATGACCATTTTGGGCGACAGTTGGCAACATTTGATTGAACGCCCTGCTTTGAAACGGTGACTAAACAACATGTTTTTTCCAACCAGGCGGCAAGTCCCCCTGACATCTACAAAAAAAAGTCTTCCCTAAAAAACTCTTACCAAACAAATAAGAATCAGCAGATTTTACACCTTTTCCGTTAGCAACATTTGAAATGTCAGTCCCCAATTTTTGGACAACTTTGCACCGCGCGTGTTTCGGGCCGTTTGGTAAAGGAGACGGACCGCATGGTGCTTCGCGCCAATTCGGAGGCGTTGCCATGGGAGCCAGTGCCTGAAGGCCTGGCGGAGCTCCATCTTCAGTCTTCATCTTCCAGTCTTCAAGTGAATTGAAAGTCATTTTTTCATATCAATGCGATATGATGATGATATCAAATGCTTGGGTTTAAATTATATATATGTTCCAGGTTCCGG
>DF241674.1:26108-45943 GCA_000507305.1 Breviolum minutum Mf 1.05b.01 | reverse complement strand
CAAGAAGAGATAGACTTTTCAATGAAATTGAATATTGGAGTGATCACCTTTCAACCGTTTCTGAGAAGACGGTAGTTTGTGAGAGGTGCTTGCAGAAAGGTTACTATATAATAAAAGCTAATTGATTCAAATGAAACAAGTTTAGTTTACTTTAGGGAACAACGCATTAAAAGATATAGTCAAATTTCATGTCTTTATATGATGATGAAAATTTGTGATATCTTGTGATGTTTCTATTTCATAAATCAATAAAAAGTTGCACTCTGGTGGCCTGCCAGCCTCTTTTTTTTGGGGGGATTATTTCAGAAGGAAAAAAAATAGTATTTGGGTATCCCGGAATTAACGAACCAGGAGTTCATGGAGAATGTCACGGTTTTGAGTTGATGGATTTAATATCCAGAACCCGGTTGTTTGCCATCTTGGCGCCAGGCCGAATTCCAATCCACCGTGGGTGACTTCATTCCTAAGGGTCTTTGAGTCGACAAAACTTGAGGCAACGGCCGGGGGGGGGGGAAGCACTCCAACGACGGGCTGGGGCTGGGGGAGCTTTTCGACCAAAGACCTTGGTGTCCCAAACCGCTGTTTGTGACGAGAACATTCCCCCCGTGGTGTTCGCTGGTCAGGCAGCGTTTGACTGCAGAAAAAGCACACGGTTAGTGACGGTTAGTGAAATGTTCGCTGCCAGCTTGACGAAACTGAGAAGGAGATGCCCAAAGGCAAAAGTTAAAAAAGAATCATGTAGTTCTTATGGATCAAATGACATTTCAATCGGATGGAAGTGGCAGTGAAAAGATGAGCTAGTAACATGAATGTAGCATATTTTTAGACATAGAAGGACACGCCTCCTGTGGATGAACCATCCCAACCTGTGGCGTTGTATAGATTTCTCTTTGCGAGATTCGGCTTCAGAAAAAAGGGGGCTGTTTGACTTGAACCTTCGTCTGGCTGAAGCTAAGTCAACATCGAAGCCAGAGATCTTTTCGTGCCCAGGAAATGGCATTCTTGGGCCTTTCCTTCACGGCATCTCTACAAAACGCGACTCGAAGTGTGACGAAGCTGCACATAAATCAAGAGGACATGAATTGTTAGAGTATGTCAAGAAGTTCGGTATACCAAAAACACAGTAAAGATTTATGGTTCAATCTAGCAGGACACGAATTGAGTTCGTGGGCCAACCCCACTGAATTTGTCATGGTTGTTATTTTTGAGTGTAAGGCTTGGAAGATCATTACAGTGGCCTGTATACCACCCGTGATCTTGTTACTGGCTGGCTTGGGTGGAAACGCGACACTTGGTAGCATCAATCTTTCAGATGGGGAGTTTTTGCAAAGGTTTGGAGCCCTGCAACAGCACTTCAGAGTTTGCCTTGAGATGTTTTCCAACCAGCTTTCAGGTTGGGATACATGTTCTCTGAGAGCCCGGGCACTTTTGTTGCCTTCATCAGCTTCTCAATTGTGGCGCTTCTATTTCTGGTTACACAGGAGACAACAAAAAAAACCATCAGAAAGTTTTGGAGTTTTGAGACGGAGAAAGTTTCATAGGACATCATTATTATATCATGAAAAGTTACTCTAACTAATGATGATCATCATTATCATATCATATTACATCATTATTATATCAAGACGTCTTGTTCCGTTGCACCTCAAGTTACCTATGGGTTCCGCATGTCAGAAAAACCTGGTCAAGGAGCTCCTCACAGAGGCGCAGTCCGTTGCCAATGGATCACCCGTGATCAATGTGCCATGGTGCGAGGTCTTTAGTATGGGGTAGATGGATGGATGTAGACCAAGATGTTTTTTTTTGAATTTCACAAGACACTTCAAAAAAGCTGGGTGAAGTTGTCTGTGACGAGAATCTTCGTGATGTGGTTGCCCCCCAAAGTTTTTTTTGTCCAATAAAAAGACAATTTGGTTGGATGAACGATCAAAAATTGCGCTACTTAGTTTGGCTAAATGTTATGATTCACCCAGAATGGAGATTCTAATGGAGCAGACTTGCCAAGATGATTTGAGAAACATGCCTGAAGTTTTACATGAAAGCTAAGAATAATTCCATTAACATGGAAACCATCATTATCAAGCTCTATGCCTTTTGATTTTAATATGATGCAAAGACAGCAGAGAGGCTATCATTTGGGACACAAGAACATAACTGGACTGAACCATAGAAAGACAAGAGATCCCAAATTTTCTACAAAATCATGTCAATCATGTTTTCACCTTCCGAGGCGCTTTTCTTTGTGGGTCTCTTGTGTGGAATACTCTTGGAGTCCCTTGGAATGCAATTGACAAGGCGTTCTCCAAAGGTGCCATGCAAAACACATCGCTGTGCCAAGGGCGTACATCGGATGAAAGGGCAGAGGTGCTCAAGGGAGATGAGCATGGGAAGTGAAAGAATCATTTTTTCCTTTGTTTTTCTTTAATATTAAAGATTTCTCTAACTTTTGCAAGAAAGCCATGGGTTTTGAGTTTGCCTACAGTGTTTCTAAGTTTCATCCTCGGAAGAATTGACTATGTTGGTCAGCAATCCTTAATGAAGCATCCACTTTTTGAGAAGTTTCTCAACTCATTTGGAACACACCTGCATTACATACTGTACATCATCAGACATTATTTCAAAGATTAAACTAAAACAGTTCCACAGATCTTCATTGTCCAAAGAAGCACGGAGTTTGAACGCTAGGTCCAACGGTGATGCAGCAGACCAGGGCCCAGTGAAGCTTGCCTATGCCAGTAAACACCGGTATCACGCAAAGATTCACAAGATTGTGGTATGTTGAGAAATGATTTGACAACAACAAAATGCAGGGATCGGCTGATCCAGCTGATCCAGCTGATCACAGAAGTTCAATTTGAAGATCTCCAGACAAAAATCCCTCGAAAACTCCACAGCTTGTGAAAGAAATGCCCTTGAAGACACATGCTTGTGAGGGTTATTCAAATTTGTCAAAAACCGAGGGATTTTTGCGCAATTTTCATTGGATCATACAGCATTGCCTGCCAGACACACTTCATCATCGCAGGAGAAAAGGACATGTCGTTTGTACAAAGTTGTCAAAAGGCGTGAACCGTGTGAAATTAGCGAGAGACATTTGCCAGGCCGCCGAGGAAAATCGCACCTACAACGAGGCATATCAACGTTTGCAGCAGGAAGTCGAGAACAGCGAGGAGCCGAAAACGTCACAAAGTCACGAAGGTGAACCGAAGCTCTGAGCGTTGATTTTCAGCTCAAGGAAGTGGAAAAAACATGATCTTTTTCTATGTTTTTTTCCTGAAATGTGCTACAGATCTGTAGACAAAGCCATTTGGGCTGCATAGTTGCGAAATTGATTTTTGAATCTCTGACACCCAACAGCAGGAAGCAGTGGAGGTTGGATGCTCGATTGGGTGGTGCCCATATTTTAACGGGTGAGTAGAATTGGCTGTACATTTTTCATCAAGATATACTTGATGCCACGACATGAACTAAAGAATTCAGAAAAAATGTTATGAAATGATGTGGTGAGTGAAGCAAGCAATGTACCAATTTGAATGGTTCACCCGCAAATCAGTCGTACTTTTGATTTGCTATTGGTTCACCGGTAAATCAGCACTGAATGATTGGATCACATGGATGAGGCTTGTTGGTTCTGATGGGAAAAGCAAAGAAGGAAGACCAACTTACCTTTCCTTACCGCTGTCTACTTGCCACTACATACCACTTTCTGCTACCAGTCACCACTTTTTTGCCAATAGCATTTCACATTATTTCACACTAAAATCCTCATGCTTTAAAGTCTTTGTGCAAGGCTGAGATTACTGCCATGGAACTTGAAGAGAAAGAAATTCTGGCAGCATTGGAGGCGAAGAGAATCCGGGAAAAAGAATTGGGGCACTTCGATGGAGTTTGAGGTAAACTGAAGCCAAGGCTTTTGATGAATTCACATTTTGAACGTTGACTTACTTGATATAGAAGAGAGAGTCTTGGGCTGCAGCTAGGGAAATTGCAAAACTGCTGGACACAATGGATTTGAGTTCATCGTTTTTGTTCATGATCAAAAGGAATTGTCAATTGAATGCTCCCAAACACAATATCAGTCAAAACTGGATTTGGACAAGGTTGCTCAACGTGAATTGGGGGTGGTGGCTCTTTGGACTTACAGCATTTTGCAGTTGGAAGCCACCAACCACTGCAACGGTAGTTCAACCGGTCCCAATAGCACTGTTCACATTGGCGTTATGTTGCCAGGCATCCAAGAAGGAGGAGCAGGAATTGCTGGTTCACAAACTCAGAGACAACACATTTGTGAATTCTCCCACGTTTCAACAAACTGCAAAGTGTGAACATTTCCCAGGTTTGTTTTGGGAAATTTCTGCCTTTCCGACTGTTGATTTTGTTGATTTTATGACCAGTAGGCACTAGCTCTTTCCAGTAATAAGGTGGAGCTCGCTCGGCAACGACAACAGGAAGAACAGCTGCAACGGGAGGAGAGATATATGTATATATATACATAACATGGAAAACGTCATTGGGGTGGCACTAAGAGAAGGAAAGAGCAGTAAAGACCTGAAATCTTGAAGTCTTCGTGAAATTATACTATTGAAGTCTATTCTTTGTTTTTTTCTTGATTGATTCAAAGGAGGCATTGCGGTTTCATTACCTTTAGACAAAACAGAGATGACTCCTATTCCTGCCTCATCCAAATCGCCCAATGGGCCGTGAGGAGGAAGATTTCTGGATTCGTGTCGCACAATATCAGCTGGACCTTCAAGACACGGAAGAGGCACGATTTCGCCGGACAGTTGTGATGAGGGCATTTGGTGAGGAAGGCCAGAAAAAGTCAATTTTTTGAGAGACTCATTTGTGAAACAACTACCATTTTTCAAAATTTGTAGGAAGTCAGGGACTCAGCTGCGCCCAAAAAACCAACAGGAGCGTGCGGCCACTGCTTCAGCAATCCGGTATGTGCTGCACTTGAGGTGTTTCAAGTTCAAATTGCTGACTTCACATGAAATGAACTGCTTGTTGTCTTGGGTGGTCACAACAGATCTACACTCATCAGCCTTTTGAAATGCTCTTCTAACGAAGTCTATTGATTTGGTACAGTGCTGCACAGCACCAAGCATATCTTATGCATGACGTCAAATCGCAATAAATCGCATATGTTGTAATTCCTGTGGTTGCTTATTGATTTCAATAGCTCCCTCGCTTGCGAAGGATTCTTTGATTACCTCTGTCCAACATGATGTCAGTTATGTCAGTTGAAAGTCACTGAGGCATCCCAAGAACTTAGTCGGCTACGTCGCAGCAATGTGCTCAATGTCGTGCCGGCATGGAAGACCAAAGGGCTTAAGCATGGATCAGTGTCTGAGTTGACAAGTAACCCCTTTGAGGGTTCTCTACAAAGGCGAGGCTGCTTAATTCTCTGGCATGTACAACTTGCCATTTCAGCAATGGTCCGAACAAATTGGACAACCATTGCCTATAGCCCAGATCTGCATGTGCCAGGAAATGTTCCAGATTGATCAGGCGGAGTGGTATGGATGGACTTGGAGTTCTGTGAAACGAATCCAGGCTATGAGGTTATGACATTTAGGGGTGGATGTTAGGATGTTGTTCAAAAACTACTTTTTGAGGATGAACCATGATGAACCTTCTTTTTTGGACACCTGTTAATTTGAAGGGAGGAGTGGTGAAGGTGAACTGGTGAGCTGCTGGCTTTGTGGAAAAAACCCATGGACTTTAGGCAGAACCTCTTGTGTTGACAGCTATTTCTGCTCAAATTGATGAAGTCCCGGCATTGCCAAGATGTTTCACACGCCATGCTGGTTTTTGCTGTGGAATTGGTATAAATTTGTTGACAGCATTTGAATGTCATGTTGGACCTTTCTTTCTTGTCAGTCAAGCATCTCCCAAGTTCATTGAAACGTCAGCCATTTTGTTTGCGCAAGCTGCGCTGATGGGCTGATTCCCGATGCAGTCTCGACAGTTTTCACATTGGCCGTTGCCTGAGTCGCCAGCACTTTGTTTGTTGACAGCAAACTCTGTCTAATGTGAAACAAAAAAACCGTTCGAAAACCCAACAATTGGTGGGTTGGGTTGATGTTCCCTCCTTTTTCCGTTTGGGGGGTATTGGAGGTGTAAACCGGTTCGAGGCTACTGGTGGTGGTTCAAGCCCTTCGAGTCTTTTGGGCGCTGGTTCTTCGACTGGTGCCCGGCTGTGGTGACTTTCCCAGCGGTTAAGGTAGATTATTTTTGGGCTAGAAAGATGTTCAACTGCCAAAAAACTTGGGAAAATTCAGGAACATATCCGAAAAACTTGGGAAAAACTTGAGCTCTTCATTTTCATCTTAATTTTTCAGAAGCAACGTGTCTTTGCTACTGAAAGATATTCTGGACCAAGGTCCACTGACTGTTGGAATTTGTCAATGTGAAGGCCTTCGGATGCCAAAGCCGTGCAGTCCAAATCGGCAGAAAACCGGTTCCATTTACAGTTTTTAGGTGTTGTCCCAAGCAAATGATCAACAACTTGTCCAAAGCAACTAGAATGAAGATGTATGTAATAAGATTGTTTCATATTGATAAAGCTGCGGTTGGATGACGAGGTTTGTCAACACGCCGTGTATCGTTGCCGTTGTTTTTCGTCTTCACTGAAACGGAGAGGCTCCGACAACCCCAACTGCTGGAGAGACCAACTGGCGTTTCGTGCCCGGTGATGTGAGGTGACATTTAGTCCAAAGAGGTGGTTGTTTCGGAAGGTTTTGGGTTTCCCTCCCCCCATATTTGGTTTATTATGTTTATTAAGATCCCTTCTACTGTAACAATCGGAGGTTGAAAAAAATCGGGAAACTGACTTCACAAATGCCAGGTACAGAAGTTTCTTCCCTATTGGTTTACATCCTGTACCTTGGAGCGACATGTTTTCCCATTTGGGTTGAGGATTTCCACTTTTTCCAAATGACTGGCAAGCGAAGATGGGAGTGACTCAGCCAAGGTTGGCATCGCTGACGTGTTCAAAGTCCTCATTATTGCAACGGTCACACCTGGTTATCGTGTTGTTGCTTGATTGAAGATATGCCTTTAAAGTTCAATGTTGGAAGTGGAAACAACAATTAAGAAATCATGAACACATGAGGCATTTTTCGCAGTTTTTGACTGGACTTGTTGCAGAAGAGTGGCGAACTTGCATGTGATCCAAACTGTCATGTGTTTTGAATGCATTTGAAACAACGTCAATGTGTTTGAAACAAAATCATGGGTTGTCAGAGGGTCTTGATGGTTTTGAACAAATGCTACTTCATGGCTCTATTATGGGGGTCCCCCTGCAATTCTTAATAAGCACTTTTCTGTTTTGGAGGTGCTGCGTTCTTCCTTTATTAAAGCCTTATTAAGGACTATTAGATTTTTTCTCTAATAATATACTTTCAAACATGAAATAAGTACTAAATAAGCCTTAATAAGAAAATATTGCATAGTGACCACCATTTTGTGGGGGGGGGCCTCCTTGCAGGGGGACCCCTTTGATAGACCCATGACTACTGCTAGGTCTGTTATTGGAGTTCAGCAACTCGGCTTCATCCGTGTTTTCCAAGCTGAAAAACCCTTTTCTGGTGGAGTTTTCTGCCTTGAAATCACTAAGGTCTTTGCTATTATGGATCATCTTGCTGTTTCCCAATGCGACCTTTTTCCCATTGGAGATCTTCAGCATGTGCTTTGAATGAAAAAAAAAGATGGCAGTTCAGAGCTACGTATCTAATGTGAGATTCAGCTATCACATCCAATGCGTGTACGGCATCAAACAAGTATGTTTGCCCGTAGAGGTGTGGTTGTTTATGCTGTTTATGCCCCTGACTCTCATTTGTCTTTCAGGTTTGCTGCTGCTCTCTATCGAGTACTACAGGCACTTTCGGTAGACTTCAGTAATGTGCAGCTCCCCAAAATTTTGGGAAAGTTCTCAGTAAAGTCCAGTACAAGCAACAAAGTCATATCTGGAAATTGGTTTACATACACCATGGTTGACTCCCTTTTCCCTTCTCGATGGAAACCATATCCAAACCCGAAATACTCCAACTCGGCAAATGCGTCAACTGCAAGGCGGTCCTCTTCATGGATGGAGCTTATGAGTTGAATGATTATCTCTATGCTAATGCTGTGCCTTAGCAAAATAACATGTTGCCTTTTTGTCGGGTTGGGTGTTTTTGCACTTCTGGGATTGGGGGTCGGATTGCCTTCCCCAGATTGGTCCCTTTTTTTTTGTCTCTCAGATTTGGGTTTTCAAGTTGGATTCCCCCATTCCCCAGCACTGTCACAATCTGAATATGGGTGATGTGTGTTGTTTACAAAAACAAAGAATAAGATGGGGCACGGATTTGTGTTGAAAGATAGGGTGAATGTCAAGACCCCCTTGCGCATGGTTGATTTTCAGAGCAGACACACCTTGATTTCCATGGACACCAAATTCACACTGTGGCAATGAAAAAAAGAAATAAACAGTGATGAGGATCATGAGAAAAAGACAACAACTACAACTATCCAATCACATCCTTCAACTTTGGCGCACAAAAGTGCTTACTTTTTTTGGTAGGAAAACTTATATGCGTGAAACTATGGGTATGTTTTTACCGTTTTTTTTTCAATTTTTTGGTAGGAAACATCTGGGTGAAGTCCCATTGAAAATGGACTAACTCTTGAGTGAAGCCATGATCATCCCATCAAGGTGGAAGCGCGCAGAAGATTGATCAACTCCCAGGCGAGACGAAAAAGAATGGCTGACAACCAACCAACAAAAACGACCTGTAGGTGATTGGATACATACATGTCTATATATGTGTATCGTAGTTATATTATATTGTTTATTGCATATATGTATCATCATCAGGCATCTTTTTTGAACATGACTCTGACACTTTTTGTTTGACGAGAAATGGCTTGGACTGGCTGGATCTTTTTCTGACTTATTTTTTCAAGGGTGAGAGATCCATTGTAAGTCATTGACATCTTTTGCGACATTTCGTTACACCAATAGGTTTTTGTAGCAAACTCAGTTTTCCTAAGGCGTCCAATGCTCGGCTGGCCATGATGATCAGTGTGTCCATCGTGTTGCTGGTTGGATCGTATCTTGGCGACAAGGGATGCTGCACATCCTGCAATCGCCACCATGGCGACTGGCTTGAGGTTAGCGACGTCCATCTATCTTTGCATCGTCTTTCCGGAAGAACCTTGGCGGAAATTCTGGAAATCGACAGCACCATTTATCGGTCGGTTGTGGGGCAATTCCAAAAGCAATGAAGAGATGTTTGCAATTGAGTTCTTCTTGTTGTTGTTGTTGTTGCTGTTGCTGCTGCTGCTGCTGCTGCTGCTGCTGCTGGTGTTGTTGTTGTTGTTGTTGTTGTTGTTGTTGTTGTTGTTGTTGTTGTTGTTGTTGTTGTTGTTGTTGTTGTTGTTGTTGTTGTTGTTGTTGTTGTTGTTGTTGTTTTTCAACAGACCGGTGCCCTTCAAATGTCAACAACAATGGCAATACAACTTCTTGCGCATTGTCACACCATGACTCTGACTGTGCAGGTGACGTGGTGCGTGGTTTCTGCCATCGTGGGTTCGACCTTGCTGCTCATGGTAAGCATAACCAGCTGGTGTGAGCATGGCTCACTTATGACTTCAGCAGTCACTGAGTGGCAGTTGGGTGCTCTTCAGCATTTGTCCAGTGAAATGTCCAACATGACCAAGTGTATACATGCACAGCAAGATTGAAGCAAAGAGTTAAACACCTTGTTAAAGTATGTTTACATTTTTTTAAAGATAAAGCGTCAATTCAACTGCATTCCACATTGACTCAAATGTATTGGTAGTTTGGATGTTTGACCTTTGTAATTCTGAGTGCTACTGAGGTGATGTTTTCCTACAGCATCTATCTGTGTTGTCAAGTAGCTCGGATTCGCCCCACGTCCGGGGTGGAGGAAGATCTACCAACCACCATGTGACTTGGCTAAATGAGAAGTCTTTGGCTCTATGAGAGTTTCAAGTCTTAGGGCAAAAATCATGCCAATACTGTATATAATTTCAAATTTACGCCCTGGAAAACTAACATGACAACGGAAAGACAACCATTTGAAGATGTATCACAAATTAAGAATCGATGATTTTTCAAAAGTCATGTTAGTTTTTTTTGGGTACATCCGCCAAGATGATACGCTATGTCTATTCGTTGGGATACCCCTTTCACTTGGTCACAGATTTTTGGCGAAATCCCCACGTCCGAGGTTGGGACTTTTGGTGCCTGCCGTATCCTTGACGTACTTTGCCATTTCCAAGAGCCCAGCGAGGCGTTTTGGGAAAGGGAAATTGAGCTCTTTCGATTTGTGAAGGTCGATGAAAGTTGATTCTTCTCAATTTTTTGATGATTTTTGTTCATCTTGAATCTTCAGACGAACCAAGCATTTTGTGGCTTCCAAATTTCTGGGAGCACCCATTTGATGCAACCCCCAAATGTGATGCCCTGGTCATTTTGTAGGCACTTGGCTGGTGTGACATCTGTGCGGAGTGCCGATGGCGATGATTTTGCACCTCAGCTGATGATATGGGCAGTTTTTCCAGCAGGGATGACTCGGGATGACATCCCGTTTGAAATTCCAATGGAAATCTAAGTGGTATATGCACCCTATGACTGAATTCCAATGGGGACCCCAATGTCCACCATTCCAAGCAATATTTGGGACAGGCAGGTGGTTAAGAATCCCTCCAGAAAGGCTTGGATTCTCATGCTGAATAAGATCAAATCACATTCCTCCAACCCAACGGTTTTGTCGCGTGACCGAAGGGTGTTGTTGTGAATGTGTCAAGTATGCTGATGTTGTGCCAAAAAAACAGCTGATCTCGGAGCAAACGAACCTTCAGGAGGTCAACGACTTCTTGTTGCGAATCTTTGTTCACTTTCTGGCTGACTTCTATGTGACATCTGTCCTTGCACCACGAGTGACTCGGCTCCGGGGGCTCTTGTTTGATTTTGTTCTACCAGGGGGGAGCAAAGATGTGTGGCATTTTGGAACTTCAGTTTGGGGATGAACACGTCATCTTTCGAGGTAGGACTTTTCAATTTGAACAGAGTTTTCTGATGTTTTAAACGTGTCACGTGGTGCGGGATTGGGTGTCTAGAATTCTTTGACAGACAGATAGTTTGGCTCAGGTCAGTTGGTTGCGATTCAATATCCGTGCGGGTACGATATTTGCACTTTGATTGCAGCCATTGCTGGGTAAGGATCCAGGTTTCTGGTTAGACCTTTGCATTTTTTTGTGCAGTTTTTAACTAGAAAATTCAGCCCCAACATGGTGATGATTCAATTTCGATCAGGGGAAACACATTTACAAACGGTGAAGCTTGTTGATCGAATGTGAAGAGTTTGGTACACCTGCAACACCCACACACACACACACACACGAGAAGCTCAGACTCCTTTGATGTTTGAAAGCACCATGCTCTTCTCAAGAAAAGTAGTAGCAGGTATTCAATAGATGCATTGCAACACCATACATCGGAGGTGTGCTTGCTGGTCTATGGCTGGACACTGGTGGCACCCAAGATCCTCAGCAACCGCAGCTTTTGAACTTGTGAAATGGAGATTAGGTGAGAAACTTTGTGATGTGGGACATGGATTTTTGTGGATTTTTCACATGTCACAAGAAACATTTCACAGCACATGAAAAACACCTGCTTTTTGTTGGGTTGCGAAGCGGAAACGTTGAACACGCGCCATCTTGGATTGGCAGAAGCTCCATTTTGTACATAGACAACGTGTTGCACCGAAAAACGGCAGCCACTTGCGATAAGTGTGCAGAGTCTCCAAGTGTCTCTTACTTGAAAACATCACGGATGCTAGAAGTAGTAGACATGATTCAACTGTTAAGTTAAGGGAGTTTCATAGAGCAGTTCTATGAAGTTTAGTGCGATCTAAACCAGCCTATCATTCATCACCAGTTTGATTTCTTGAAATGAAACACTTTTCAATGCAGTTTCAAAGATCACTGTTGAGGGCAGGGATGAAAAATCAACATGAAATTTCACAACCCTTCAAAACAATGCACCACGGGAGAGTAACTGTGATACAGCTTAGTTGATATTTTCTTCGGGTGACTTTGGTCACTGACCTTACCGCCAACAGGATGGGCCTTTTGGAACGATCAATGGTTTCAGGTCCGAGGGATGTGTGCTGGATCTGCCAAGGGATGTGTTTGAAAAACCCTTAGAGCATCAATCATCTATGTTGGTCGAAAAAAATGTAGATTGGGTGAGCAGGAAGAATTTGGAAACTGCAAAGACATGGTTCTTTCAAGTTTGGTGAAAACTAGAAGGTCATGTTTTTGGAAGTAATTTACTGCATCCGATGGACCCTGCAGGATGGGTCGTCTCCATGAGCAGCCAGTGCCATGGGAAGAGGCACATTTCAGAGTCAGTTCTGTGTGACAGTGTCACCTGATGTTGGACATTGTTGACATCGTGGTGTAAAGCAAAAGAGCCATGTCATTGATGACAATTCAGATGTCATGGCGACTATCGGTTCAAGAGGTGTCCATGAGCATTGGTGTTGTTGATGACATACCAATGCCAACCTTTGAGAAGCAAGTACCAAATACATGTGGATCTTTATTATATGTACAGACATATTGTTTGCATATCACATGATAAGCAAGTATCACATCTATTGTATGTTTGTATGTATGTGATTAGCAATCCTGACCAAGCAGCAGCAAATCAGAGTGCATGTTTTTATCAGAAAGGTTTTTCAGAAACGATCTTTCGCACACCCGTTGTCGCCCATTGCGATGGTGGTTTTGAAGTGTGGCGGTATGTCCAGGCGGGAAAAGCTTCTGGTTACTTGCACGCTGCCATTGGAGCCCAGGCTACGAACCAGAGTGTGGTCCTTTCTGTCTGCATCTTCATCATGGTGGCCGACCTGTGTCGTCTCAGAAGATGATGTGGAAGTTGAGGATGGAGATCGGGTACTTTTTCGCGGACGTCAGTATGTTGATAAGGAACTTATGAATATTGGCCTGGTATCCAAAGAGGAAGCCTGTGGCTACCCGAAAGGTGCATATGTGTGTCGGAAGCAAGTGGTGCTGCGTGGCAATGGCTCCAGTTGCTTGACATTCTCTGAGGAGAGTGATCCATGGAGTCAATGCTTGGTGCTTGGCAGGCGTAGGAGGAAGCCTGGAGCAATTGCAAGTTTTTGGGGTTCAACGTTGTGCCGTGGAGGTTGTGGCCGGCAACTGGAATTTTACTGACTGTAGGATTCGTGCCCCTCTAGCACCAACATGGGATGCATGCACAGTTTTTGGAGGCATCGCCACATTCGTCAAGTGCGAGTTGATTGGCAATCACTCTGCGATGACGGTGTATCCCATCAGCTTCTCCGGGCGGCAACATGACACATCAACTTCTGAATCACATGTGATCCTCCGGCGTTGTGTGGTGAAACATGGGACATGGAGTGGCATCCACATGTCACATGATACCAGTATCAGGGCAGACCGGTGTGTTTTTCTTCGAAATGGATGGGGCAAGTTGCAGGGATACATAGAAACTTTACATCGGACGTTCTGTATCCTCTGTGGTCGTGTGGAGCTTTCCAATGCTATCCAAGCACAGATTCTTGCATTCGTGGATCCTCAGCTTGTCAAACTGATGACTGGAGAAACTCCTCCTCCGACCGTGAACCCGGATCCGAAAAGTGAGCAATGTGTCTTGAAGCTTGAAGTAGGTTCCTCTATTGACATTACCAACTGTCAGTTTGCCGCAAATGGCGGTCCTGTGGTCAAAAACTTTTGGAATGGAGCTGCTGCTCGCATTGTGGCAGTCGGAAATGTTGATCTTCGCGGGCAGCCAGTGGAGATTTAGAATGTTATGGATCGGGGCAAGCAAGAATCGTTGAAGAGTCTGGAGACACAACGAGATCAAGAGCCACAAGGTTTACAGGCTTGGGGCGTTTCTGAAGAAGAAGAAGCTCGTATTTCTGAAGGAGGAACGCGCAAGGGCAGGCAGCTGTAGGGCCTCTTTGGCTGGAGTGAGATCTTTCAAGATCTCTATACAATGTGCTTTGAAAAGCCACATTGCCTCAGGAGATTGATTTATCCATGCGTTTCATAACACAAAAAAGATAAAAAAGGGTGCGGTGCGGCTGGTTCCCTGCATATCAGAGAATCTTCAGTGAGATGAAGCTGGCTGTTAAGAGGTGAATGCTGCTTGGGGACAAGCTTGCCTATTGCTGGATGCTTTGGTTCAGGACTCAAACATTTGATGTTCCTACATTTCCATGCATTTCCAAGATAGCTAAGGTTTGTTTCAGGTAGCTTGGCGTAGCTAAGATGGAATACTCCGTGGTGGTTTCAATTTTGTCATCTATTTTCACCACTACCTGGGGAGATGATCCCATTTTAACTAATATTTTTGAAAGCTGGGTGGTTCAACCACCCACTAGAAGATATGATTGAAACCTGAAACCTTGATACCACTGAATCAGATTAAGGTCAAGAAACTACGCTTTCCCACCTCTCAATCACAATACAGGCAGGCACCCGTGTTTCTTGTCGCATTGCGTCAAGTACAGTTGCCGTTTGCTGTTGGCGCAATGTTGGTTTTGAGAGACATGCACGCATATCTAACTCATTTGGCAGATGCAACTACTTACATGGTGTCCAGTAGAGCAGTTAGCAACTGCCTCATACTTCACTGAAAAACCGCTCTGCAACAGGGTGATGCATGTCTCCAGATGTGCAAAGGGGTGCTTACACCTTTAAGTCTGCTTGAAACAAGTACAAGATTCATAACTACGAAAGGTTGCAAGATTGCTTAATGCCACATAATGGACACCCTCACACTTCAGACCAATGTCAATCTTTTTTGGGGCAGCCAGATGCCGCTCTTTTCGGTCGATGTTTGCTGCCTTGAAAAGGCTAGTGCCCAAAGGCAGCTTTTCTTCAATCAAGGTGGACCCTGATACACTGAGAAACAGGGTGTTCTCAGTATGGATATTTTCCATGAAGCTTTGAAATGGTGCAGATTCAGTGTTTTTTTTTGATAAGCCCAAAGTTTCAGTTTCTTCCATGAAGCGTTGATCTTTGATTTCCATTCAAAAAGACTTTGGCTGCCAGGTTGGCAACAAAGAGTTTGAGCTTTATGGATGTGATGGTGGGTTTCGGAGCAGCACAAGTTGAATAGACCAACATCCAGGGCGATGGCTTTTGGCAGTTTGATGTAAGAGGGTGTGATCCAGGGAAACAACGCGTGGGAAGTCGCTCACTTAAAACAAAGGAAACTCAAGGAACGTCATTTTTGTATACCTTCTTGGAAAGGCCCGGATGGTAGTTTCCAGAAGGGTATCCCGCACTTTCTAATGCCACACTCGTGATGCTTCTCTGAGCATAATCCATCACTTGTCATAAATCGGGGCGTTACCTCAAAAAGAAGGCCGTTAAATCACATTTAGAAATGCACTTACTCATAGTGCCGGATAGATGAAATCTTGTGATGTTTTTTTTAGTGATAGTGTGGATAGGCTATCCAGCTTCCATCTCAGCATGCACTAAGGCTTTCGAATTTCTTCGCATCCTCGCAATTTGGCTCTGCCATGCACGTCTGAAAGCCCAATGATTTGAGCCTGCAAGATTGCCAGTGTCTCTGATGTTTGAATGAATACAGCGATGTGTTTCTATTCAATTCTATGAAGTTTGTACGTCTAGTTTTGCTTTGCTTTCTGCTTTTGCTCTCTTGGTCTTTCAATTCTTTGCAAGCAAAAGAGCAACGCGTTGCCAGGCTTTCTTGTGCCATGTTCAAGAGGCCAGTTGTGGCGGCCGGGGACGGATTTATTGTGGGACACTGCGAAACCGGACATTTTCAATGGCTCCATTGTGCCTGATGCTATTGACATGGCGGTTTCGGCATATGGTAGGTGGTCTCCTTCCTTCGGAGAAGCACATCATTGCAGTTGCCCTTCAAAATTGAGAAAGACAAGGTGGGGGGCAAATTAAGGAAACAGGATATGAAGATCTCCAGAATTGAAACACTTTGTGAATTTTTATTGCACACGGCTTTCATTCTAACAGACTTCACACATTGGTTGTGTACATAGCGGGTGCCTTGTCAGAGGTCGGTGGCTTTTCGGTGAAGGGCAGCCATTTCGACCAAGAGCGCTGGACAAAGGCGGTTTCGGTGAATGGGAGCTTCTTTCATTGGGGGGGTTATCACTGAAGTGTTTGCAGTGTTTCATGATACTTCATTTCTTTTCATATACATCTATACACCTCTACAATAAATATCAGCATATATCCATGTTATGATATCATATTCTGCAAGTCATCTATAATTACAGGGATGTCTTTTAAAAACACCTTTGCTAAATGCTTCAAATTTCCAAATGATTTGCTTTTCAGCTACCCATGGGATTTGATGTTTTTTCTAGGCCTTGAAGTTCATGTTGCTGGATTTGAAGTACCTCATTGCCGTGGTGGAGTCGACCCAGCCTCAGATTGGACTCGAGTCCAGCCGCGGGGTAGATGCCTTTTTTTTTGTGTGTCCTTCAAAGATGGGTTTCGTTGGCCGTTTCCAAAAAATGAATGAATTGAAGCTTTTGCGAAATAGTTTACATGTCAATGTGTTTTACCATGGGACTATAGGGTTTTGTTTCATGCATTTTCTCGTGTTTTTTGTTCTTTCAAAGTTGCATGTCTCAAGAGATCAGTAATCGGCACTCGAAATCGGTGATTAAGAGATTCTGATTTGGCTCATTGCTTTCTCTTGCTAAGAAATCCAATTGGTTAAGACATTTGGGAACTAAAAGACATAGGGATGGGGTTAAGAACTGGGTGGCAAGGGCGCATCCGAGAGAAATTGAACTGACCATCATGCCCTATGATTATCGCGAGCTGAGTCCATTGGCTTGCCATCATTGCAATCTAATCAGATAGTTTTGATTAGTTTTGTATCACCCTTTTTCATGTATCCCTGGACACCTATATTTTTTGTCTGCTTGGCCTGTTCCTTTCTGGTGATAGAACTTGCCTTGTCAGATTTAGTGATATTTACTGTCATTCTGTGACCTGTTTCCCCCTGTCTTGATGTTTTTTTTTTGGCTTTCTGCCGGTCTTGAACTGGTCGTTTCAAAACATTTGTGTTCACCTGGAAGGTGGAGATCCCCAACATGCCTTTTTTTGTGCATTCATTTCCGAGAACGCCAAAAAAGGAGGGATTTTGCCTCTTCTCGTGCAGCCGCCTGAGTGCTCAATCTTCATGATGTGAATCTTATTTTGTCGAACACCGACAATTGATGACCTTTCGAAAGCAGTTTCGCTGGGAGGTATGGGAGAGAACGAGGGCCATTGCGAAGATATTTGCAGAAGTTTGTAATAGATTTTGCAGAAGCTGACTGATATTTGTGACTCCCATCCCTTAAACCCTGTACATAGATTGTGCAATGGAATCTTCGCCAGAGCACGGTGCAGACATGTCTTTGAGGAACGTGCTGAATATGGTACATCGGATTTTAGCTCCAGTTTCCGAACTTACTCACAGTGCATCTTTCACTGCTGAAAGCAATTCCTGTAGGTACAGCTTGTGTAATTCGTGTTTTTTTTCCCGTGCGATTTGTATCCTCCCCGCAGCAAGTGGCCCTGAACATTCTCGGTCAACGGCTCCCACCCCCGCCTCTTTCACTGAAGTTGGCACAGTTGCGACCATGGCTTTCTCCAGGCTGACAAGGGGTACAAGGGACGACTGTTGCACCACTGGTTCTTGAAAAAACATGAGAACGTTATACCGTCACTTTAGTCACTGTGTTGGCTTTGATGTACCACATGTACCGTTTTACTATGTTTGTTCATAGAGATTTCGTGGATATACCAAGCATTCGATCTATGAATGTGTTTTTTTTCGTGCTGTTTGCCAGGGTGCTTTTCTTTGCTGTGCAGATGCTCTTCTTTGCTATGGCTCAGGACCAAGGTCCAAGGTTGGTTGGGGACGAGAGTGCAGTTGGGCCCCTGTTGGGTTGAAAACTCACCGCATGTCAAACAGGACACCGTTCGATCTGCCACTCCATCATTGGTGGCTACACCCAAATGGGAGGCATGCCTGTGTTTTTTGGCGCTTTGCTTCTGTAGATTTGGTTCCTACCTCCTGTTTATGATGACAAACTCAACTCTCTTTTGGCAAAAACTTGCAACTTGTTGAAGCTCCACCTGGAAGGAAAGGGTTTTCTCCCCACACTGACAGCTGAAATCCTATCTCTGCAGCCTGAAGGCATCTCCAAATCTTCGCACACAACTGTGGGTCGACTGCTGGGCAGATAGGGAGGGAGGTCCAATGTTGAGGGAATCTGAACCGAATCACACCGATGCATTGATTGAGACTGATGATATTTGGAATGATGAGAGGCCATGCTAGATCATAGATCCGCATCAGTGGAACCTCTTTATATATGTATGCATCTTTACTGCAACCACACCACGTTAAAGGGACATATTCATGGAAGGATATTAAGATTGCAGACGAGTGGCATGCTTTTTCGCGTTCTGAATGGCTTGATGGTTTCCAAGATGGCTGGCTTGCCTGTAGAGTAGATTTACGAAAATCGTTTGAAGTTTGAAGTGTATAAAATTTAGGATAATTGTAGGAGGTGAACCTCCAATTACACTTGTGGGTAATGGAACACAGCAATAGAAGGATTTATGGATTGGGGGTTTGTAAATGTAGTACCCATCGAAGACGTGGGTTTTCAGGCTAGATTACTAGAGTGTAAATTGTTGGATGACTCTCTAGTTCTTTCTGCACATGTGGAATTGTCATGGGGAATCGTATTTTGGAGAGTCGCTGGACTGGAAACGATGATGCGATATGATTTGTTAACTTCTACAGTAGACTGCTTATTGGAGATTCAAACTGAATCTAGCAGAAAAACAAGTCCGTAAAATCCCAAAGTCCAAAGATAATGATTATATAGTTGTTCTGTAGTAGTTCTTAGATAGATTTTGATTCAATTAGGGAATGAGGGAAATTTCATCCCCACATTCCACTAGCCATTAGTATAGATAAATTCCCTCCTTCCCTAAGGGCCAGCCAGTTGTTGGATATGAGGTCCTTGGTGCCACCTGCACTGTGGGCTTGGTGCGCCCACAATGGGTTGGAGGAGTGTGGCAAGTTACCCGTGGCAACGAGGTAGTGGTTTTGAGTATTATGGTTTGATGATATTTGATTTTTTTTAAAAGGATTAATGAACATATGTAATTTTAATTATTTTTTTTTTTTTACTCATTTTGGATCTTTTAAATACTGTTGATGCTCTCTTCGTCAGCATGAACATCGCAATGTCGCAACACGTCCTTCATCATTTTTCATGGGTCTGCAGAATCTGGCCAGGTGCTCTCTGTGCGGCACTTAACTCTGCGGGATGCTGTTGTGTCAGCCCAGGGGTTCATAAGAAGTAATTCCAGAGACATTTCGTATTGGTGGATTTAGATTCCCATGACTTTCTGCAAAACCTCAATATCTTCGACATCGAGGTTGGATGGATGTTGGGATCTCAACCAAGGGTGAAAGAACATACAATTGATTTTTGGAGTTCGACTGGAACAAATGATGATATTGACTTGGACAAATTCTATGGTTTCTTTTTTTGCATCTCGCTGATTTTAGTTTTTTTGACAAATAAGGATCAAAACAACTCCTGGAAAAGATCAATAAACAGGATATTTGAGCAGATCGACTTCACCGAAGCCAAAAGAATATTTTTTTCTTTTTTCATTTATATTTTTTAATTTAATTTAAAATATAATTTATTTAATGAAAAAAAAAATTAAAATTAATATATAGATATTAA
>DF241674.1:0-25810 GCA_000507305.1 Breviolum minutum Mf 1.05b.01 | reverse complement strand
ATTATATTCATTTATTTCAAATAATATAAATATAATTAATCTAAATAAAATAATATATATTAATATATTATATTATTTTTAATAAATATAATATATTTAATATATATTTCTTTATATAATTATTTATTATTTAAAATATATTTTTAAATTCTAAATTTAATAAAATAATATAAAATAACTTATATTATTATATATTATATATATCTTTATATTTAATTTATATTTATAAATATTTAAATTATATATATTATATTTACCAAAATTTAAATATTTATAAAAAATTAAATTTAGATCTTTTATTTATCAAATAATTCTTTATATTTTATTAATTATGTTAAAATATATATATTTAATTTATATTTATTTAATTTTTATCATCTATAAAATCATATGGAAATTTTGAATTTGAATTTAATATTATTATATCATATTAATTTTACTCAATTTCAAATATATCATATTATTTATATATTCATATTTTTTCTTTATTTATTTGAACGGATTATGAACCTGCAATCATTTTCAATTCCATTTGAAATGTGTTGAAACATTGAGCAAATGAACCGGTTGGCTTTATCCTGAGGGCCCTGCAACCAAGTGGAGATGTTCGCTGCCAAAGACCCAGACCTCCGTTTTGCAATCCGACAGCTTCGGGTGCACATTAACGATGCAAAACGCGAGATGATTGGGTTTTCAATTTCCATGGAGCCACAGAAAAGTGGTTGTTTAATAGGGACCCTTACAACCGTTTATTGTAATTCCTACATAACTGGGTAGTAACCCAACCAACCAGGGCTTTCTTCATTGCTCCATTGATTTTGAACAAGTTCCTTCTTACACCTTCTTGCGAGTACCTTCAGTTTCGTTGCCAAAATGGATCAGTGATGAAAGGGAACTTGTTCATGTGTCACATAGTGTCAGTGACACGGGCCTCTGCAAAGAGAAAGATCGTCAATGCTGAACCTGAAAACAAACATGCAAACAATTCGATGGATTTTGCAGCCCATTAAAAAGAGAATGGAAGAATGGATTTTCCAACCCCTCACACAGGTACAGCCTAATGTCAAGTGATGCATAAGTGATTCTAGTGGCACCTTCACCTCACGTGATCCCAATCGTGTCCAGCCTACAAGCAATGTAAAGAAATGACCAGCCAGCTTCCAGGCGCCCATTTCGGACCTTTCAGCGTGGCATTCTGTTGGCATATCTTAGCGGATCATCCAAGTTCTTAAGGTCCCAAAAGGTCCCACTTGCATCGGTTGAGAATTCGATGTTGTGAACTACATCAAAATCAGGCCTTGATGCCACCATGATCTGTGTAACTCTGATCATGTGGAAAAACACACATCTTGTTTACTTGGCATATCAATCTTTGGCTTCCCTGAGATCATGGATTAATTTTGACGGAAAAGGCCAGGAGTTCAACCACAACAACAAAATCAGAAACTACCAGCTCGTTGACACCAAGCTGCCTTGCGAAGAAGCGTGCCCAACCACTTGTCTGTGCACTTACATACAGGAGCAAACAGCAGCCTCCACATGTGCACGCGGTCTTTTTGGGTGAATCATCTCGAGGTGACTTTTAATGATTTTCCACAAGCCAATGAAATAGCCATTGGCCACCTCCCAACCAGGGCAAATAATCACGATTGTCTAAAATCATATATGACTTTTTTCATATCATATACCCCTTGTGATTCCTCTTTCATACAGATTCACTAAACATTTGAACAATGCCTTCTCAAATCAAATTAAAATCCAACATCCAAGCTGCACCTGCAAGGAAGCGCAACAGGATGCCCAGCAGCAGCAATGGTGCCGGCTCAGTTGCAAGAGAAAAGTCGAACCAAAAAATCTCGTAAAATAAGGGAGGCCAAGGTGTCATGTTGTTGTAAGTTGTACACTTTTGAAGGAAACTTTTCTCCAAAAAATCGAGATGTTTTTATCAATTTTCTGGTCCAATGTTAGAAGTATGACAGCAATCTCAGCTGTTCTCATTTGAGCTCTGCACAGAACAAACCCATCCACGATTTTCCAACCAAGCCTGGAGGCTCAGTCCGGACAAAAAAAACAGGCCAACGGGGTACCCAAGATGCCAGGCGTTTCTCAAGAGGTATTCCCAAAAAACGCGCCTGCTGTAGGGTTGCAACGGAATCGTCCTGCGCGGAATGGTGAATTATCGGGATATCGGTCACCCACAACCCATCCCGTGAACTCTGGGTGCTTGAAGACTCATCTTGGCTCATTTGAGTTTCGGTCTGGTTCCGTTCATTTTAGTTTGACACCTCCACCAGCTGCGGGTCAGTTCAAATTCCACCATCATGATCAACACATTTCACTATCAAACAGGGAGTCTTTCTGAAGTCTACTCAAACGACTTTCTCAAGCGATCTCTCTGTGAGAAGCGAGGAACATATCAAGGAACTGCAGCTACGAATGGTATCCTTCACCAAACCCTTGGAATATTTGCTACTCCTGCATGCCCGTCAACGAGTTTTTGCAGTTTGACAGGTAGTTCAGGTCATAGCCCTGCCATAGCTTCACGCAGGTGAAGTTCATCAACTTGACTCAAGTGTTTCGAGACATTTTGAAATCACCACCGATGTGAAACCTTGAAAAAATCACAAAGTTTGTGACTATGGTTTTTTTTGTGTCCTCTCCCAATTTCGCTACATTTTCGCACATCAACCCAACCTTGGAACGCATTTTACCTTCTGCACCCTGGCGAGTCAAAGGTGTCAATCTTGGCACCTGTCAACGAGAAATGACAAAATCACCTGGCAGTTTGGTGTCGTTTTATGTTCTTCCCTCCTTCGTCCCTTTTTTTTGGACACTGTTTTCATTAAGAGAAAACACACAAGTGGAAATGGTGCCAAATCATCAAATTCACTTTCAACATCTCTCAACGAAAGTATATAATCATTCCTCAACTACTTTCACTCGGGCAAAGTTGAAATCAAAAACATGTACAGCTTTCCGGGATGACAAGGTGAAGAATGTTAATATAGAACAAGGATGGATCAAAATCTGAAAGGATGCTGTAAATATACACCCAAATCCAATCACATCCACATGCCACCTATTGCAAAAATTGTTGAGCGCGTGATCAATATGACTCTTACCATCAAAAAGGAAGCTAAAAGGACAATTTAAACACATTTTGTATGGTGATATACATGTGCGCACCACCAAATTGTACTACCAATCCAAATCCAATCAACTCAACATTCACAATGCATTCACCTACTCAAATTGACCACAACACAGAATATCATTGTACCAGTGGAATGGCAACATGTTCGTGTGGCAGAGCGAAAGATGGGGTCTGTGCAACATATTCCTTTGACCGTGAAATTCAACAACCTGATTTCAATAAACGTACCAGTCATCCACCACAACACTCCTCAAACGATTTCTCAAATCTCACTTTCATGCTGCCAACCCATTGATTTGTTGAACAAAATTCTTAAGCAACATATTTCTTGTCTTGAAATTCAGGAACTACAACATACGAGTACCACATCAACAAAAAACCAATGCAGTTCGCGGCCAAGGCACCTCAGCTGTCAAGTAGTATCCCCAAAGCCATCTGATGGGACTCAATGCTGGAACCATCCAACCTGCCGCCCAACGAGGGATGGTTGGAAACCCTGGTAAAATGGGCGTAACATGGGAGCCCTGTCATTGGCAAATGGGTGCATAGAAATTGAAGTCTTAACAGTTAGCATTACAAGTTTCTGTCCCTTCATTCTTCGATATTTCGGTGAATTGTCAGTTTTCTTAGGCTGAAAAACCTTGAATCTAGTGGGCATTCTGCTCATCCCGTACAAAAAGTACCTTTTGGGATGCTATCATCAAATGTATTCAAATGTCACTTAGGATGTGACGAGAACATTCGGCACGACGAGACAGTACATCAGCACATCTTTTCCCCACCCCCAAAAAAAACTCAGAAATCAAGTTTTGGTCATGATTTCACACTGAAACCAGCTCTGCAAACATAGCGGACTTTTCAAAGGTCTACCCTCCAGCCTCTTCCATCAAACATCGCTGCCATCTCATTGAGTTGCGGCCTGAGCCCGCCAGGAAACGTGTTTGTTCAAAAACCACAGTTGTAACGGCGGAGCAGAAGTCCCGGCTGCCCCGACTGGTAAACGCCCGCGGTACAGAAGGAGAGAAACGACGTCACCACGGCACTCATTTGAGCAGCACCTGAAGGGGTGCGATTGAAGGAGCGAGGCAACAAGCTGCAACGGAGGAAAATCCCAACAAACACACGCTGACACCTTGAGCCTATATGCAAATTTCAAGTGAAACCTAGGTCTTTTCACCTCGCCATCCTCTCTTTGCTCGACATGTTCTTGCATAATTTCATATCAATCTAAAGGTTCTGGGATCACAAACATCAAACCGATGAAATGCAGCAAATGTTGCAGTAACATGTGCCTTCAACCACCGCCCCGTGAGAACTCGGGTTGTGTGGGTGGCAACCACACCCATGGGTTTTAATATGTCAAAAAATACCAATACCCAACGAGCCTGGTGATAGAATGATGCTGAAGATATAGTTCAAGCCAAAGACCTGGAATGACATAAAACTGATGTGCTATCATTTGATGTCCTTGGGAATATATAAGCACTCAACATAAACCTCACAAAAGGATATTTTTTGGAGTACTATATACTTGGAACACAAAAACCATACTATACTATTCAATAGAGGCCCCTCTGCACTTGGTTTTTCTTTTGAGCTTCCCTGCTGCAAAGACGAAGGCCCAAGCACCAGCAAAGAGCTGATGCCTGGGAGCAAAGGTTGTCCACAAGGGCGTGATACCCCTGCAAGACTACTAGGATGTAAGCGTATGTGTGTATAATAAATATATGTCATACATACATCATATTTTGTATACCTTGTAAGTTACAGTATAGTACATAAAATAATAATGTATGAATCCTACAAACATAGACATGGACTGTAATCAGTCACTGGATCGAGGTTGAGGGTCTGACAATGGGATCTGACAGCCACTTGCGAAGCCGTAAACTGCTGCGAAGACTGCTGAAGACAAGGTCACCTGCGTTTCATGCCATGATCAAAGGGTCAAGGGTCTTCTCTTAGGATCAGTGTTCCACCTTTGTTCCGCCTTTGTTACCACCCTGCTCCACCCAGCCTCAATGTATGCGGCCATATCTTTAGCCACAAAGTAAGCAATCATTGGCATGCCAACCTCAACTAAATTGCAACGAAAACAGATCAACCAATACAAAACCATCCAAAAATATCTAAACATTATGATTCTGCATCAACTTTTCCCCAATCCAAAAATTCAAATCTCGTCACAAAAAAAACAGGTGAAAGTATACATCCATATACATCTGAAACCAATCTGAGCTTCACTACCCGTGCTTCTCGCCAGGTGATCAATAGGTCTCCACCTCAGGTGCTTTAATTTTTGTATGTCAGTTGATGGAGAAATGATGAATCAACCATACGAAATCATATGAAATGACAATAAATTACAACCAAGTCAAGTCCGCTATATCTTACAAACAACATGCACATCTTACATTGAATATCATTGAATGTTGAAGCACATGTTTTGAACACCATCTTCAATACCAACGGAACTGTGCCTTTCAAAAATACATCTGGAGAAGATCCCTCGACAAAGATCTCGAGAGCAGAACCAAAGACTTGTTGTCCAGCCACACCCTGCAAACGAAACACCCACAGCCCGGCCACGAAATGCCCGGCCCATGAGACATGGAATCTGAGAACGTGAAATCTGGAAGAGGAAAAAAGTGCTAGAGAAGATTCATTCACGTTGGATTCCAGCCTTTACATTTTTGCGATGCACATACATCAAAGATGCAACTTGAAGAGATTCATCCTTTTTGCCCTTGGAGTCAATGCTCCACCTGCAATAGCATCAGGAACAGTGAGGCCAAAGCGGCTTGCATGAAGAACTGATCCTGCATAAGCGCATGGATTGCAAAGATTTGCATGGATTTCTCAAGCTTTTCAGCAACATTGGAAAGGGTCTTAGACAGAATTGATTCCTACTCTCCATATTCCTCATGGACATTCGCAGTCAACTCCACCAATTCTTGTGACTTCTGAATATTCCAAAGACATAATCCGTTCAACAAACATCACTCGCGTTGCGGGTCCACTCTCTCGTAGGACAGCATCAGGCAAAGGATGAAGACAAAGATAACGCAAAGTGTGTAGTTGATCGCCAAGGCCCAAGACCTAATGGCACAAGATCCACATGCTTCAAAAGGCACAACTAAATTCACCTCCAAACAACCCATTCACTAAGCTCCAAGACGCCCTGATGGTTTGCAAAAGACAGCGATCCATGTAGATGAGCACCTGAAAAACGGCTCACTGCTTGCCAAATCGTAAGAACATCCCCACAAGATGTGTTCAAATACTTCATGTCATGGTGACCAAGGCACTGCTTTAAAGAAGGGCTGTCTTGTACGACGAAACGCCGAAAGTGGTAAGGTGGTTTGCTCCACCTTTTCCTGCAAGCGATCAAAAAGTGAGACACACCTTGCACATTTTAACTACACCCCTGACGATTAACATGGAACATAATCATGGAGGTCTGGAAGATCATTGCCCTTTCTAAATGGGTGATTTGTAGGTTCCATGCTAATCTTCCAGGGTGTAATCATTGTATCTGGCAAGATTTAAGTGAATCTTACTCTTCCACCCGCATTCAACCGAATGAGAACTTGAAGTCAGTTTGTAATACCATGTAATAACTTTTTTTTTCTCAACCACATTTAAAAAACAAATCCGTCACCAGGTCAGTTTCTACAAAAATACATCATCTCATTCTTATCCATGGACAAGTTTGAAGGATTTTGTTGAATTCCAACCCATCCACTGCAACGTTTCGTCTCTCTCCTGAAACACGGCTGTGGATTTCCAAACACCCGCACAAGCCTGGCAGAAGTTGTGAATCATACCAAAATATCAAGCTTACAACTCCGGTCTTTGTTCAGAATTGGAGTGTTTTCCCACCTTTCTAAAACAAAACACTTACTCAACGTTCAACTTTTTGGATATTTATGAACAGCCCAATGCTATTCCAAGATGAGGCCTCCTGATCTTCAGGCGCAGCTATTGCATCCAACCTCGGCTATCTGCCATATGAAAACCCTACCGTTCAACACACCTAGACTCCGAATGGACCAAGGTTGGTCTTGATTTGATACCCACTCCCAACACCAAGGCAATATTTAGAAAGATTTGTTTCTTTCCAAAGCACCCAACCAAGTTGGATCGTTGCATAAAAATTGAGGCTTCTACAGCACATCCGCTGGATTGGTGTTGTTACTAAACTTCACCTGGAATTTTTGGCTCCATGTTCGAGATTTTCGGCTCTCAAATCGACTTGGAAAGGTGAAGGTTTCGGGCGAAATTTCCTGCGCCAAACCGTCAAAGGGTCCATCTCACAATCCAGCCAGCATGGCATGTAGCTTCGTTTGGAAATGCTCAACGGCATCCTGGCATGACTGGAGGGTTTGAGGATTTTGAGGACGGATCAAGTCCATGACAAATGGACATGACATAGAATGGAAGATATGGAAGATTGGCAAAACTGCTCGACAATGTTTTCTTCTACGATTGTTCTCTCAAAAATCTGAAAGTTTAAGATTTCTCAAGCATATATATGGTTCTGTCAGGTGTTGTCATATTGAATCTTGATTTATATTGATTTACTGTATATTGCTCACATATTTCCCAATGTCATTCCCAACATCCCACCATCCCACCGGAACGTTTCTTCCCGGTTGGAACCGCCTCTGTTGGCCCAGCATACACCACGGAGCCCCCAACTGCCAACAAGATGAGGTCATCAAAGAGCTGCAAGGTGTCGTAACGAGGTTGATGAATCACTGCTACCACCTTAACATACGAAGAAAAAAACAGACAAAACATACACAACACATCAAACAACTACAACTCTTGAGCTTCCATATGTTTCGTTCTTAGATCTTTCAATCTTTCACTTGTTTCTAGTCATTTGACTCCTATGCTTACAAGCCACAACAACAATCAAACGGGTATTTCATCAGGCAAAACATCTGAGATTCAGACTGTTGATCCCAACCTCGCCTTGGGCATAGTTGGCATACGTCACCATAGCAGTATGGCTTCATGCAAAAGAATTGATTTCCTGGAGATCATGAAGATCCACTCAATTTAATTTGTTTTTCAAAGCTAAAATCTGAAGTTGTGCGCTATTTTTCAAAATGATTCCTAAACAAATGATGAATGGAAGATGCTGTTGAAATTGCCGTTGCAAGGCTTCCGGGCCGCAGCTCCATTCAAGCATCGAACAACCTGAAACAATTTCCCAGCGCTAGAAAGCGGTGTTTGTGGAAAAATCAATCTGTCGAGACTCTTCCGGAACTATGGTTCAGTGGAAAACGGATACCTCCAAGCCACAATCATTTCCTCTACACCAGGATCATTTTCAAATTTTCATGATTTTGGCATCACGGAAATGTATTAATCTTTCCTACTCTCAGACTTGTTTGCTGCTTGCTACTGGAAGGAAAGATTCTAAGAGTGAAGTTCAAAAAGTCATCGACCTCCAAATTTCTGGAAGTTTTTCGGTGCGGATTTCCCGGCCCAACCCTTTGTTGATGGCACCTCATGTGAGGTAGTAGAATCTAAACCGCTGGTGGGCTCATCCGCAAAAAGCAACAAAGGTTGTGCTACCAATTCCATCCCCTTGGCGACTCGGGTGTCTCTCCAAGAATTTGTGGTGATTTTTAGTAAATCACAATGGTATATCCAAAATGTACAATCATACACTTGCTGGTGAACACACAACATCTTGAAAGTTCAAAAAAGAAGGCGTCAACATATCTAAGAAATCGTCAGATATCTCAAGAATGATTCAGGAATTGGATGCATGAAGTGTTGCTTGTGGCTCCTGAAGGTATGTACCTTTAAAGGGTATGTTACAAAGCTCTTGGACAGCTGCCAACCATTCGTGAAACTGAGCAGCTGACGATAGACACTCGCTTCCTTGAGTCGACCCCAATGGTAGATGTTGAGGAATACGACTTATCTTTACCTCCTTTTATTAAATGTGTACCTGACACAAAAAAACACCGGATTTCAAGGGAATATCATCCTTAAAACTGATGATAAAACATCGCTTTTGACAAGCATAGACAAGCTGTGTCAGCCGTGTCCCTTCGGTTTTTTCAGGTCACGGTACTCTCCTGAGCTTCCGAACCGCTGTCCACCCGAAACACCTCGCTTCTCCGGGGTGCCCACACGTGCCTTTGCCAACACATAGCCAAATTGAAGCAGTTTTATCATCCCCGAAATTCGGGGGAAAATACCACAAATTGGAAAAATTGCCAAGCATCAACTAAAACCCTCATCTTCAGTTTTCTTTTCACCACCGAAATCGAGGTATTTCTTGTGTTTTTTTGTCTAAACGTCCACAAACTTAGATCACCAAATTGTAGACAACGAGGAATCCGTCTGTTTGTCCAATTCGTCCAACCCCCCGGTCCTGGAGCAAGTTGTAAAGATTCAGATCTCGTGCCACCTGGAGCCATCTTTTTCGACTGTGCTTCACAAGGCATAGCACCATTGGAACACAACACTGTTTGTGTCCTTCATTCACTTTAATTGATGATTGGTCATCAGTGCACCTGAATGTGTTTCTGAAAATTAGAGGTTTGTATCGTTTGTATGTAGGCAATATCAAAAGTCGATTTTTCTTTGGAAGGTTACCATCGTTTTCCATGGTTTCCGAAGGTGTGGTGCATAGATTTCTGAGCCAGCAAGAGATACTGACATGCTCGGCCGTGCTGAGGCGCTCGCTGAAATGACACACTTGTCTACCTGCACAAATTTGAGTTGGAGGAGGATGAACCATGATACTAGTACCATCAATTAGATTCAATTAGTGCATAGTGTAACCTTCATGGTCTGGTGACCGCGGTCTGGTGATGTCTAATGTATCTATTTATCATTGTTACTGTTTTCAGTTTTTGCTGAACTGTGTCTACTGGCTCAGATTTTAAGATTCTTTCGAGTTTCGTACTTTGAAGCTGTGGTGCTTTCACTATATTCAAGATTCATATCGAGTTGATTTTTTAGTTGAGTGCTTTCTTGGCGTGCCCCGGTGGCACCTATGCAAAGTTCTTCGGGAGATTGTGGATTCCGCAAGTCAAAAGGGCGACGAAAACACATCCAACATCGTGACAAGGAAATTGGATTTAGGTGGAAAAGCCCAAGAACTCGTTAGTGAAATGTTGGAAATAGCTCGATGTTTTGGCCAATATCTTTTTTTTGTTTTTTTGCCATACACCATTTGCATCCTATTTGCCATCCATCCTCTTTCTCCTTTCGTCATCTGCATTTTGGCACTTCCCTAGGGAACCTCTGCCCTTGAATAGTCAGCAGGAAGTCGTAGCATGGCCTGGCATGTCAAAAAAGTATCCAAAAATTACATGGCTTGGTGGGCGCTGCTGTTGATGGAAGAAATCCTGCACCACTTGGGATGTATAAAATTACTGTAAATAAGTAAATAATTGGAAATCTACCACATCAATGGTGCAGGATTTCTTCCATCAACAGTATGACTACACATCAACATCTATTGACCATAAATTGCCTCTGATCAAGCATGATGACCTGTTTTTTTCTCGAGGTCTTGTCAGATTGACATATAATGGCATGCACCCTGCTTGCACTATATTACTTGTAACTACAATCACATTGGATGATTTCCATCACGATTCCAGCGGAGGAAAACCTTACTGAGGTGGCACGCAATGCAAGTCAATTAACGCTGATGTCACAGTAGTGAAGAATTCGCATTAAAACGTGTTTGCGTCAGCAAAGCGCCAATCAACAGTTCTGGAGGTTGCTGAAGCAACTGTTTCTGGCTGTATTTTGGAAACAATGTGGACATATGAACAGCATTAACCAGAACCAGCCCGGATCTGTTTCCCTTCCAGGCCTGAAAACTCAAATTCTCTTTCACTGTGAGTTCACCGTGTAGGATATCGTCCTGGTGCAAGATTGCATCGTTCATGTGATATCTTCATGATATTGACATTAGGCCCTTTTTTGACACAAAAGCCGAATCTATGTGGAGAATTGAGAAACGGATTGAAACAAGTGTCTGATCCTCTCGGCATTATTTTGCCTCGGAAGCCACTGAGAAGCAACACGAAGCAACTAAAAATGGCTGTTGCGAGGACCCTCCTGAGGAACGAATCCAGTGACTGCTCGAAGACACCTCGAAATTGCAGCGATGCCATGAGAATTCACAAAGATGAGTAAAGAGTTTGGAAGATGTTCTTAAATCAAGTTGCAACTTAGAATTTGTATTTTGGAAGATGTTTCACAGGCTTCAAGTTGCGATGTGGTCATCAGGTTTAACTCATGTGCTTCCCAAATAGGATCACGAATCACTCAGAAAGAAAAATATCAAGAAAACAATCTTTTGTGTTCCCATGATTTCCGTCTCTCTCGTAACCCTCCAGTGCAATGATCCGGTGTGCCTCATGTCATCTGCAGGCCTGGAATCTACTTGTTGGTGGTTGAATTACCCAGTTGGGTGTTTCCTTAAATGGTGGTACCCCCATTTCACACCCCATAACAAAAAATGAAAACCAATGGTTGTTGGGTACCACCATTTTAGGAAACCCCCAGTTGAAAACAATGCTGTGGCCCAGGGGTCATTAGATGACCAACCCACAGGACCCCCTGACTTCAACTAAATCACAAATTCCCCAACCTGCCGCCGACCGTGAGTTGTCCCGTAACACGTCCATACGATGCGCGACCTCAACGCATCAGTCTCCCATGTTAACCTTGCAATTGGTTTTATGATGAATCTCTTACCAACAAAAACAAAATAACAGGCTTTTGAAAGGGTCCAAAGTTGAGAAACCAACATGGCCTCGATAGTTCCTATCAGATCCAGGTCTCCACACCACTTAAGACACCCAGAAGCGTGGTTCTGGCGTGTGTCATGAGAACATAGATGTGTGTAGCGTTTCAAAGGCCTTCAAGACTATGCACCCTTCCGGTGTATATATTTTGTATGTATATATATATATACATAAATACATCAGTTGAAGAAAATATGTGTTGTATATGTCCGTATAAAAATAGTTGTAAATACATCAAAGATGTATGCAAATCAAAAAAGATAATTTTTCACTCTCTACGAACAAGGTAAATCAGGAAGTTTGACTCTTGCACGTGGCAATTACAAACTGCTCAGGGTCCGCTTCACTGACATGCCAGTGAGCACTTGCCACTTCCGGAAGGTCCCATGACCTCATCCGTCGAATATCGTTGAATGGTGGATCAACGAAAGCTATCAAAGACGTGGTCAGGAATCAACAGATTCCTGTATCAACTGTACGTATATAAATATATATATATATATATTGTGATTACATAATATATATATGATATAAACATGTTGTGATCTATATACAGTATATGAATGTATATCATATTATATTTATTGTCGTTCAACTATTTTTACATCTTTAGTTCAACCTTTTACGAAATAGCTGCAAGATTACCAACAGCAATGTCGGTCACTTGAGTTGGGACCTGGGACCCCTTGCGGCCACACGCCTCCCAGCTGCAATGCCGAAGGAAACGTCCTGAAAAGCATCGAAAAAAACTCTCATTTGGTACAAAATACCGTGATTCATGGGTGATTCAGATATTCAGAAAATGCTTTTTGAACTTGGGTGAAATATATTGAAATACACTGATTTCCGGGGTTGATCTGCTGGCAAATGTTTCAGATTTCAGTGTGAGTTGGAGGTGAACCTCCCACGGGAACTCAACCGAAGTGTGGTTCCCGTGTTCAAAACACAATTTTGTAGAAGCATTGTGTCCTACTTTTGATCATTTTTGATCTGAAAGTAGATCTTAAGAATGTGAATATCATTGAAACTTGAAAACAGAGGCATTTCATATCCAGTATCAGAATCGTCAATTCGCCAACTAGTCGTGGCCTTCAAAAGCTTCTTGCCATCAGGAAGCGCAAAGCCAACATCCTGGCCCACCGCACTCGGTTGCTTGTTTTGTGTCATATACGTATCGTAAACCTTGTAAACCAGGACCATGCTGATCATTCTCATCCTCATCACTCTTTAAAGATGATGCCTATCTCAAGTAACCCAGGATCAAATCAATCAAATCAAAGTCCTTGGACTTCGAAAGCCATAACGACTTTCACACGTTTCATTAATCCAATTCTTGTTAGCCTTTCAGGATCCAATCCCCCCCCCGTCGCAGCCCCCTTTTTTTTGGCACCTCCAATCCGAAGGAAATTCCCTGAAAGGAAGCAGTACGGTCCCGCCTCGGTGCTGCGAATGCTGAAAATGGGAATTTGGGATGGAAAAAAAGGAACCTCTTCAACCCCTGGTTGAGGTCAATACGCTGTCATTCGTGACACTCGGGAAGGTCCTTAGTATTGAACCATAATTCAGAAAAAGGCACTCAAGATCGGATCAAAGCCAAGTTTTCTTTCTCAAGACCAAGAGATGTCAATTTGATGCAATGGCACTACAGGTAATCGTGCTGATATGTCATTATCTTGTAACACTTTGCAACAGAATCAAAACCATACTGCAAGCCTATTATATGTCTCTGTAATGAAGGAATGCAATATCTTTTGGTATGGTCTGTATATTTTTTGCATGTTCCTTGTCAAATTCCTTCGGACTGACCAAGGCACTGAATTGTTCTACATCATCGGATGTGATGCTCACCTGACAATTTGACAAACATCAGCATCTGGAAATAGCTCCATGCATCGCCACCCCACACATTTTACATAGCCAAACCGCTTCAAAATCCTTCCTGTCCTGTCAAACAGCTCACAGTAGTACTAAGACAGTACCACGTATACAAACTTTCATTAAGTCATGTCTTTTGCCCTTGTGTCATGTGAAAAACTCCCAAGGAATGCATCCCCTAAAAACATCCCAAAATTTCCCACCAAAATTTCGGCCAGGAGTGGTCATACACCTCCAAGGCAGGTCGAGTTGGACCAGGATCTTGGGCATTGACCTTTCATCAATTTACCGAGTGATCTTAGAGATGAGTGTTGGGCGATGGAGAAGAAGTCCAGTTGAATCATTTCAAAAAACGTCAAACAAACAATTCATCAACCAATTGCAAGACTGAAATGATATGAAGACAAGCCACTATATAAACATGGATTTGTTGTTTTTGTTGCTTGCTGAAATTGCTGGTATTTTTTTTGCCGTGCCCCCAAAAAATAGTCCTATAGGATCTTATAGGAACAAGCTTCATCTTTTCCTTTTTGAATTGAGGCTTTCCTAAGTTTACCCACCTTTCCATCCTTTCCTCATACTGCTGGATGTGAGTTCGTCTTGAAGGATGAGGTGAAGTCATAACCGGTGCTTTCAACCCACCCTAAAAGCATGCTCGTCAGCTTGTCACATGGTTTATATTGGTTGTCATTTTTCCAGCAATTTGTTGTGAACGAAGGCACAAAAAAACAAAAGAACAGAAACATCAAAGCCTCAGCATCGTTGTTTCAATGATCCAAAGTACCAGTGTTTGCCTATGCATATCTATATTTACCTGTGATATCTGGTTGAATTTATCGAAACCCTTAGTGCATCCGACCGTAACTCCGCTTGCCTCACTTTC
This sequence comes from Breviolum minutum Mf 1.05b.01, assembly GCA_000507305.1. Classification (NCBI taxonomy): domain Eukaryota; class Dinophyceae; order Suessiales; family Symbiodiniaceae; genus Breviolum; species Breviolum minutum. The sequence continues at coordinate 11,100 of DF241674.1, read as the reverse complement.
GAAGAGACCCATTTCACCACGAGCCCTCGGCAAAAATAGTTGGTTGATCCAAAACTGGGCGACGGCAACACGTTACATTTCTGGCTACACTCGGAACCACCTGACATGGACCCCTTGTCCAACGCCAAGGCCAATGCTGAAACCGCCAGCGAGTCAGAAAGGGCAAGGACTGACGCCGTTGTTCCAACGCCTGCGGGGGGACTTGGAACGAACAACACCGCCGAAAAAAAACGAACCACCCTCCATTCGGTTTGTGGTCGCCAATAGAGTTCACCCATCGAAATGATGAAATGCTACTGTTTCTATCATATATACATGTATATATATATATTATATAATATATTATAATCAAATATATATATATATATACATATCTATAAATACGTATCCTGCAAGTTTCTGGCAGCAGAACGACATACCTTGCAAAACGTGCGAGTTTACTTCATTTTTCTTGCATCTCACAACGATCCGATCGGATATGATCGAAACAACTGGGCCGCAAATCTGTGTTTGGATTCAGAGGTAGTGAGACACATATCAATTAAGATAAGATTCGGGATTCGTTGCAGATCCATACCCAATCTATGAATGTTCTATGGAAACAACATGATAAATCATCTACTATCATAGTCACATTTGTTGTCTACTGTATACATAATACATATATATATATATATTTACCAATCACATCTATAAGAGTTTGGTTCCCTTGTTGAGATTTTTGTAGGACAAGTGTTTTTCCCCTGGTGCAATAGATTGCTAGTTATTGTGGATGGTCTAAGTTGCCACCAAAGAATTTGCAAACATATTTCAGTCATTTGCCAACACTTGGGAGAAAGGCAGGGATAGGTCAACAGGTATTTCTCTACGCAAGGTAGACATGGATTTGCGGGACCGCCATGCATGTGATACGAGTAAAGGGTGAAACGCACCGGGTATCCCTTTCCCACCATCTGGTGGAACAAGGAAACTGGTGCAACTGGTGCAAAGCTACAGAGCTTCCAATTCCAACCTTTTGAAGCAACTGAACTCTGCAGTACTTCTGCAGATGCTAGAAATGATTCTTGCGTGACCTAAAATGCAAGAATTACTTGTCTTGGCCTCTGTATTTTCATCCTGGGATGCACTACCGGACCCAGCGTGCGCATTCAAGAGGTGAATTTCCAGAATGGCTATCGAAGAATGAAAGTAGATGATGTCCAGCATTCATTAAACATCTTCAAAAAAAAACAAGTGACACGACATAATATCAACTGATGTTCCAAAGCATAAACTGCATAAACGTAACATGCTAGATTTGTCTAGTTTCTATCAAGTCCACTTGACAAGGCGTTAATGAAACGATAGCAAATGTGCTGGCATTCATCACGTGAAAACCTCAACTCCTACGGCTTTAAAACATCAGATGTCAGAATCCTGGAAAACCCCTGCAATCTGGGGAATCCAATACAAAAAAGTAATTACGGTACCTTTTGGGGTGATAATCTGCTGACGTCACGATACAAACTGTTACTATGTTTGGGCAAAAAAAGACCAGAAACATTGGAAGTAATTCGAAACACCATTCGAAGGCGAATAACACACCGAGACCAAAGTGCCAGCAATTCGGTCCGGGACCCTCAGTTCCTCACCGCCTTCTTGTTCCGGCGTACAGGAGAAGCTGAGCCGCGAGGAAAGGGCTCCGTGCTGACATGCTGACATGCGACATGCACTCATGCTTCCTATATCCCCTGACACATGGAAGGCTAGTGTTCCGCTGAGGCCATGACTTGGTGCCTGTTTCTTCTTTCCCACCGTTCGAAGCAAATCCTGACAGCTGAGAAGCAGCGGGGACATTGTTGGTAGACGAATTCAAAAGCTTTGAAATATGGAAATACATCATTCTACCCCTGTTTTGGGATCATCATCATCATCATCATCATCATCATCATCATCATCATCATCATCATCATCATCATCATCATCATCAATTCTCCAGGCCAGCAGCAATCTCACCCATCAATCAATCAATTCTGAACTGAGTTCCGCACTCCAGCCACTGGCTCTGGTGGCCTCATGCGTTCTGCCTGCCGTGTGATCTACCAGGATGGTGAGGGCAGGTGAAGGGAGAAACGTTTGGCACGGTTTTGAAAATGCCTGGGATCAAAGAAAAAATCTGTCAAAATCATCCTAGATTATCCAAAGACAGACAGAAATCAGAATGAAACAAAATAAAGCTGCTATCCCCACGTCTCCTGTCAGAAAACAAGGGGCAACATCTCTGTATCGTGACCCATTCCGCCCCTGCTGTGGCCTCCGCCTTCATCTGAATGTCGCGAACATATTGGAAGATACTTTGGTTGCAAAGTTGTGCCTGACAACGTCAATTTTTCATTGGTGGGAGCGTCTTTTTTTGCAGCATGGGATCGGGCTGTTGTTGAGAACTAGGCCGGCATTTTTGTTCTGAATTTCTCGTCAGGAATGAAACCAAGAATCTTCAAAAACTCTCAAAACTGGCTCATACATACGTATACCGTATACGCATATGATTAATCAGTGTTATATGATGTTATGTGTAACAATAGAAAGGCAACAGGTCAAGGAAGGCTTCTAATTTCTTAGTCTTTACATGATCTATTAACAGCAAAAGAATATACCTAAGAGAACCCTCAGGGTCCCATGTGTCTTCACTTGACGAACATTCTTGAACTCGAGCTCTGAGGAGCCCTGCCCTCATTGGAATGTCTTCCTTTTCCAGCTGCTCCAAGTCTTCTCTTTGGTCCTACGAATCTGCTTGGAGGAACCTGCCTTTCTCCATACATTTTTTAAGCATTTCCCATGGCTGATGAAGTAAAATAAAATACGAAATTCATTAAATCCTATCAAGTCACATCAAGTCACATCAATTTCACCTGTCAGTCTCTTAACAGAAAAAAAATAGAAAACCCCCACGACACTTGTTGCAGTCATCTATACTTGTAACAGCACCGGGTGCCGTTTCCGTGCGCAACTAAAGGATTCGGTCCTTGTAAGCGGCTAGAAGCTCCGTGACCTTCAACCAGCGTTTTCGAATCGATGAATCGGAAGCCGCAAGGCTCGGTGAATACTATCCGAGAATCCGATCCTATCATCGGGGATCCAAGTATTTTTGTTGTCCAAAATCCAAATCCCGGGGAGGAATTTTATCAAAAAAACAACTGAAATGATTAGCTACGGTTGATATCATGATGGAAAAAGTTGGCAAGTTTGATCTATCCTGAGGCGTCTGCTGTAGGTACTGGTCGTAGGCGTCCAGCCAACACCTGATCCATTTGCAAAAAAGTACGAATGCAACACGTATGACCAAAACGTCAGTTGAGAAGGCTGCAAACAGCAGCATGAACCCACCTGCTTCAATGGCACTGGATATGGATTCTGGATGAACGACCTGCAACGCTGCAGTGAAATTTGTCAAACATTTGATCTGGATCGACCTTAAAACGCCGTCCCATGCCGTCCCCCTTCTGTGGGAGCATAGGCTAAAGTCCAAAATATTTAGATAAACCTCTACAATATCATCCTATATCATCCTATATCATCATATCCTGGCTGTATGATTTATAATATATGAATATAATGTGTACCCACCATGACCCTCAAAAGGTTCTTCTTTTTTTTTATGGGTTGAAAGAATATTTATCTCTAGGCCATTCAAAAAAATCATCGGGGCAAAGCATGCCAAGAAACTCCAATTCGTCACGTGCTTCCATCTTCAGCTGATCAACTCCTTAGGTGTCAAGTTGAAAAACTCTCAAAAGGTTCGTTGGTCGTTGGGTTTGGTAATACAAAAAGGGATGAGGGAAAAACTAGTAACTAGAATTTATTTATTCACTATTTTAACAAGAAAAAGGAGGGTTTGATAATGAACGTTTCACATAAAAAATAGTCGAACATAGTTCCCTATTTGACAATGAGATGGAAAGGGTGTGCTTGCTTCGGGCTCTCTAATGGAACCCACCAGTGCTGAGATACTCAACTGCCCCAGGAAGAAATCTGGGTCACCCTGCTGTTGATGGCCCGCAGGTCCCGTCTCTTGCTGCGTTCAATCTCTGCTTCGGCGCCTTGGTTGCGGGCTGTCAAGGGACCAAATGCTTCAAGTTGTCCTTTCTTGTGCACACCCAACAATGCGCCGACAGCTCACATCCACGGTCTGATCTCAACTTCTTTTATACTGGAAACAGTGAGAAAGGCTCACTGTGGTAAGTCTTTCAAAGAATTCACAAACGAGGCAGAGTCTTGCAGTGTGTATTGATTGACTCTATGGATCTGAAAGCAGCAGCAATCAACATGTAGGGTACTCATGAAAGTGCTGGATCTGGTACCTCCTTCACTGACCCTCTGAACCTCATCTTCAACAAAAGTTGTGCACATGTTCAGTTGCGGCAGTTGTGCAACTTTTAGCACACTGACAACTGGTACGTCCTAGCTAGCCGTTCCAGATCTTGAAAGAAACAAGACATTTAGCAATTTCAAACAATTTCCCTGACACAAAAACTTCCAAATGGAACGGGATCTCTGAGCCAAAGCTCAGAGACATGCAAAGGCAAAGGTCTGAAGCGCCAAAATGTGGGTTGTGGCAGAATGTTTCAAATGGGCACGGCATGAGGGAACACAACCAAAAAAGCATTAAAAAGAACTTGAAATGTGAAACTGTGTAAAGCATCTAAAAGTTCGCTCATTCGAACTCTCTGATTTTCGGACTACCTCATTTCATCCCCATTTTCTACGTATCTTCGGTCCGGAGGATCTTTGCCTCATAAACATCCTCGAGATACGCAACAGCTATACACGCTCACACGTAAAGCCTTCATCGAGGACACAGGCCTCACCAAAAAAAACGTCGACAACAACAGTTGGTCTTGGAGAAAACAACGGTTCACAGAGTCTCTGAATCCATGGTTTAACGTTGGAGGTTCGGATAGTGCGCATATGTAAATATTTGTAAAAAAGAGATACATACTTCAACAGGAAGAAAGTTTGCCCTTGTTGAAGGCTTGTGTCATGACTTGGTCTGTACCGGATCGATTTATCATGTCCATTTTGCGTAGCAGGTGTGGCACGGTCAATATTCACCCGGTTTTAAATTTAATAAACTAAAAAGCTTTTCCGGGGTGGAAATTGACCAGGTTGACAAAAGGATTCTAGGGGGAAAGGGTTTGCAGTAGGACGACTCAAGAAGCATGACTTTTGTCCTGCCACTGTATTTCATGAATTCAATATCTTTATATATGATTTGATATATAATATACTTATGATATCCACAGCTATATAATATGTCATCAGAAATAAGCCCCCTAGCCATCTATTGACAAATGACAGGAGCTCCTTATTCGACAGTCAATCACAGACTGGAGTTGGGGCATCATTGCTCCCAAGCTACATGACTTTGTTGCCCACGTTCTCATGCGCTGTGTTGGCTTCTTGCGTACATTCCAACACATCCAATGGCTGGTTTGCCTTGCCAACAGATGCGAATCTCATGGAGCCACATCTCATTTACTCCAACATCTCAGTTTAGAGCTATCCAGCATCTGTATTCTGTTTATGTAAATGATGTATACATCAAATATACATAAATATACGGTAGATTTAAAAATTACATATGTTTTTACAGTTAACAAATTACACATCTACAATATCTATACAATCAGAATCTACTACGAAAAAGGGGTGCATCAACCTCTTCCAATGGCCTTATAGATCCCTTCAAAGCTATAGGAGTTGTTGGACAACTTCTCCTTCCACACCTGGAGAAGTTGAGTGATCAAAGGTTTCTTCCAACGGGCGTTTTGGGGAAATGTTCACGACTTCAAATTTATGTAGCGAAATGGATGAAGTAAAATCTGATCTTCTCAAGGATAGTGAAATTTGAATCCAAGTAGGGCTTTTGTGTAAAAAGGCGCAGTTTAGTGTGCCCTTCCATTGTGGAAATGGGGAAAATGGTTGAAAACCCAACCTTTTCTCGCAAAGGAAACACCCAAATCCAGCCTTTCCACCATCGGTGCTGGGTGTCGAGTAAATCTTGTGGTGCACGCCGCCTCATGAAGTTGACATTTCTGGACAAGAAAACAGGAGCAGCATTGAACAAGGTATAGTCATTGCCTGAACATCCTCCTCTTCAAACGTGTACATAAATGTGTATATATATATACATAATTACACACGTCTAGTTCTACCCGCACTTCATCGCATCATTACCCTGGGGACAAGTTATGATATTATGCCTCCACCAAATTTCATGAGGAAATTGAACAAGTTCAAATTATACAAGTTATACAAACAGCTTCTTGAATGATTGGTGGAAGCCCGCCTGGCATGAAAACATCAGCACGAACTGCATCACAAGGTAGGTCGCTACTCCTCTGCTCGACTGCATTGTAAAGAAGGCCGCCCTGCACGTGATGATCTTTGTCAAGCTGCACCAGTGATCTATGCAATCACAATATGTCAAAGCATGTCACTTTAGTTTCCCATGATCACTCATTCAGTCTAGCAATTGTAGATTCTAACACAAAGGACAAACACCAAAGATTCTGAATCATGTTCAAGTCAATTTGTCCAAGGCCTTACCAAAAACGGGAACCATCGAGGATACTTTCACCTCACTGTCTCAAACGAAAAAGAAACCAAGGAACCGATCAGTCAGCACATCTGACGCCAACTTGGATCTGGACCAAAATGCATTGCTCTACATTCACCTGTGGTGCTACCACGTTCACCAGCACAGAGCCTCTCCAATTTTGCAAATGAGTGGACAAGTCGAAATGAGGAAAGGCAGGAAAGGGATACCAAAAACAATAGAACGAAACTAAATGACAAACTCAAGAATCTAAAGCAAAACAACTAATCATCACAAACTCAATTCTCACAATTCTCAAAAGAAACCGGGGACATTTTCTTTCTTGTGTGCCTGGTCCAATTCGTCCACTGCCAATGCGACAGTTGAGCACCACAGCACTGGGATGAACTTCTACATGACCCAACGTATTCCCTGCAGCTTTGTCTTGGACAAAACATCCTAAATCCATCAAAATCCTCCATATTTAGAGTCCAAACAATTGAAAAACTTTCAGTGTCCAAATATCATCAGAAAAACACACAGGTGTTTGGAGATTTGGGGATGTCGTTTCCAATAACCAGCGCCACTGCTGAAACTTCTTTGCAGGAAGCTGCTGTCTCAGGAATTGATGCAATGTTCGTCAACAGTGAGATTCCGACTTTTCAGTGCTGGACCCTTCAACTAGCATAAACCCATGCTAAGCTCTTGAAGATGAATTACCTTTTGGATTTTGGGCTTTTCCAAGCAGTCTGGAGGCTTCACAAATGATGACTTCTTGGCTCATTTTGGAGGGATCCTTTTTTTTAATTCCAGCGAATTTGGAGAAACACACATGTTTATTTGGGAAAGCGAGGAACTTTTCTTCGCCGAGAAAACGCTCATTGCAAACTCTCAACTCCAACGAGATGGAGAGATGGCAACTTTAGGTTCCAAATCCTTTCAGATGATGATACCACAAATACATCCAGTGTTTTTTTGCACATGATGTCACCATTTCTATTGTCACCATTTGATGAACAATTTCCTCAGTGACCTACACAAAACAACTTGAATTTTCCAGTTCCCAACCAAGGGACACTGCTGACGACCATTCGAATCGGATTCCAAGCCCAAAAAGGTCCGTAAGGCAAAGGCACTGGCAGAGCTTTCCTCAACGAGATCGCAAAGTTCCAGAAAAGTGCAACAAAACAGGGGGTCATTTATGGTAATTTACTAGTAGGGAAGTGCATCTCTGTATTTCTGTGTCTCTTTATATGATTTGTGAATCTACTTCACATTCAACTTCAGGGTAAAGTCATAGTAAAGTCAACCCTTTGATTTTATGATCTTGCAAGCTTGGTGGCTGCCAGCAAGTAGTTGTTCTTCATGTACCTCAGATTTCTTCCGTGCTTGTCACTTTTTGTGGAGGGTATTGCGCAATGGCTGTGTGGTTGGCTTTTCTTTCTGTCTGTTGCATGGCAACTTTGCTATAGTACTTGTTGGTCAAGAAAACGACGCATCTCTTGATAGCAAAGAGGAATCTACAGAGGAGGCCTCTTTCACTTCTCAATTCATCACTGGCACCATCAAGCTTTCAACATGAAAATACCCGTCAAGAGACAGCTCCAAACGGCCGTAGTCCCACCAATACGCCTTCTGACCAACATCCACACAGCCCAAGATACCTCCTGGTTTCCAAGGAATCCGATTTTGCTATGGCTCAAAATCTGGAACGAAGGTTGCTGTTAGAAGTCGCTGTTTCATTTACATGTTCCTACGTAAATTGCACGGGTCTGCAAAGTAAAGCATGAAGAAAGTCGATGCGATGGTTCAAGATGTCCTGAGGAGGAAAACCGGCTCTTAAAAGCTGCCATTCGATCAAAATGCCTTGGCATTCAGAAAACCCAACGAGCCATTGCTGGGATTTAAAAGATTAAGTCATTTTTGTCGGTGGATCGATAGTAGAATTTCATCAAAGATCAGAAGCATTCAGAAATTCAATTCGATCAGCCTGTGTGTTTTCAATGTTATCCATATTTATTTTTTCTGTTTGAGTAAAAAACAATGGATATCAAAGATTGCCTGAATCTCATGTCCAAGATGCTGATCAGCTTCAGAAGAGGATACACCCTTCTTGCCCATTACCTTAACCAGCCACAAGAAGACAATGATTCACTGAACTTGGAATAGTTTCTCAATATTTTCCTGATACTGAGGCCCTCAAACTATGATTCATGGATCATCTTGAAGACTGTGATGGATCACGTGTATAGTGTTTTTCAGAATGAATGATCAGTCACATCACAACTTCTTGACTTTCTTGGACCTTCAAAACAAGCGCAGAGTGTTCTAAAAACTTCTGAGACTTGAACTGCTCGGTAATCAGCCTGCATCGAAGACTAATGTTTGAAGCTGGGCAAACGTCCAAAAGAAAATTGGCCAACATCTACATGCTCACATGTGCTGCAACTGTGTGGAAAATCATAGATCGGCCAATCCCACTGATTCTCTTTTTGGGCTGTCGATTCAAACGCCACGTTTCTCGGTTTCTGGTGCTAGCACTGTTGCTAGACCTGCGAATTCATGTCTAGCTACTGGACGTCTCCACTGCCGATGCTGCCTAATCCTGGGCTTTTGAGTAACAAAAAACATAAATCAAGTTCATTCTTTTTTGCATCGATTTTAAAGTATCCAACAACTGGCCTTTGTTCATCCGTAATGTCAAACGATATTCTATCATCTCAAGCAAGAAAGGCCCGTTTTACAGAAGGATTTGTCTTTCTAAGAAAAAAAGTCCCCCCCCCCCCCCCAAAAAAAAAGGTAACAAGCCATCTGAATCTTGGCCTCCAAGACAAGACTCTTGGATGCGCTCAAAATCCGGCAATAAGGAAAAGAACAAAATAAGAAATGGCCCAAAGTTTCTTTCAAGTCTGAGGAAACTTCCCTTGAAATAGAAGGAAATCACTTTTTGAAGGGGTACACTGGCTATCTAAAGGATAGGAATTAAAAATCAACAAAAGCATCAGATGTTTCGCTTTTGATTCCTCCAAGTTGCCACTTCTTCCATCTTGGAAGCTTCATCAGCAGCACCCTCGACCTCCTCCAAAGGTGGCCTCATGAAAAACCCCAAAAAAGGCGGCTGAATTGAACCAACGAACCTCCCGGGGTTTCGTAGAAATGATAGGAACATTTGACAAAAATAAAGATTGCAACATCTTATTGTGGACGTATTCTGATTCAAAGTTTGTTATCCAACTTGTTGTAGTTGTATACTCTAACATGGGAGGGGGGGGGCAAGAATGCTAAAGGCCAACCCCAAATGGGCCAAATGTTAGTTGTGACATGTCTGGAGTAACGAAGACCTCCGCGTTGCCAAGGCAGCCAGGTTGCAGATCATCGTCATCACCGAGACCCTCGTCGTCATCATCAATGGAGAGGCCAAGCTTGATCATACGGTGGATGCGGCCAGCGAATTGGGTGGGCTCGTCCAGGTTGAAGCCAGAAGTAAGCAACGAAGTGTCGAAGAGCAACCAAATCAAATCCTTCACTGTCTTGTCAGACTTATCAGCAGCTGCCTTCTTCCTGAATTGTCATGGATTGCCGGGTGATTTTGTGCACAAGTTTGTGCTTTGAACCTTGTCCCGTTACGGATCTTTGAGCACTATCAGCATGATAAGCCATTCATGATCAACAGCCATCCACCAGCCATCAAACATGACTATCATCATCATATGTCTTGTGATTATAGTCATCTTATCCTCCTCTCTCAACAACAGTTGTTTTTTTTAAATCTCGAGCTGCACCCCAGTCACCGACATCAAAACCAACATCAAAATCCCCCCCAATTAAAAAACACCCTAAAACTAACATAGTCTCTGAAAATCAATGATTGGAAAGTGAAAGTTCCCTTTACATGTTCCCTATTTTTAGAGGCTAACTGTTAGTTTGGAGTGCAAAAAATCGTTTTCGAGTATCTTCAGCTCCACCATGATGGAGTGCTTGGGATTCACCTCCATGGTCTTCTTGGATACCATGTAGGATGTCATTGAATTGTCACGAAGCGCCTGTGCTTTCATGATACCTTGGTGAAAACACAAGGTACCATGAGATTCACGTGTATGTATGTATGTATGTATGTATGTATGTATGCATGCATGCATGCATGCATGCATGCAGGCAGGCAGGCAGGCAGGCAGGTAGGTAGGTAGGTAGGTATCAGTTAAAACACATATGTACGTATATATATATATATATTTATAAAAATATATAAGTACACACACAAATGAACGTGTATGTAGAACATACATATACGATACATAGTTAGTGTGTATTTGTGTATCAGTGCAGAATGCAAGATCTGAAAACGTTGAAATACGAATAGAATGATACTCTCATTTTTGAAAGGACCACATCACAAATCAATGACTATGATTTGTGTATATCCTAAATCATCGGATCACGCCAGTGGAAAAAAACGAGGCACGTTCCATGTTTGCAGACCAGCCGTACTCTGATGTGGTCAACACACATGGAGAGTCAGCCAT
>DF241673.1:20000-71676 GCA_000507305.1 Breviolum minutum Mf 1.05b.01 | reverse complement strand
ATCATCATCATCATGCATCATCATCATCATCATCATCATCATCATCATCACCATGGCCATCATCATCATCATCATCATGGCCATCATCATCATCATCATCATCATCATCATCATCATCATCATGGCCATCATCATCATCGTCTTATCCATGAGAACAGCAACACCTATGGCCACAGCAATCGGATCGAGCTTATCCCATGACTTTTACATGTTTATTTTGATATACGTATATGTGCAACTTGAACGGCCGTGTGATTTCCATGTCTAACTCGTGTCGATATTCCTGACGGGTGACTTCTGCAACTTTGCAACTTTGCAAGTGTTTTTGCGGATCTTTGCAGGTTGCTTTTCACCCTTTCAAGACAGAAGAAGCCTGGCAACGGTGTCTTCTGAACGCAGGTGGTTGAGGCTGGCAGAGGTCCATGTAACTATCATCACATCAGATGAGCAGCGACCTTTGTGCATGACTAATACAAATCAAATAGACATGAAAGCAATTGAAAACATGAAATTCTAACTGTAAGACTAGTTGGAAAGCCTTAAAAAAGACCAAGAGGGGAGAGCCTTATATTGCAGTATTGCATTGAAGAAGAGATCTTCGGAGATCTCCATGATAAAGCTAGGATTCTGACGACCCTCACTCGAACGGTGAGTCCATCCTCTTGCCAAAATTGCGCAGGTTTGACATCATTTGACATCGACATTGTTTCACAATAGCGTCGGGGCAATATCGGACCAAGGGATTCCTCTTACAAATTTGTCCTTCACTTTGATCTTTATGAGACATGCAGCAACATTTTAAGATATCACACGCGACTTTGATGAATTCTAGGTCAACGAGGAAACCCGCGAAAAATTCACGTTCCAAGACGGAACCACTCAGAAACTCATTTTAGTCATTCTGCAGAAGCAGCGAGCGTTGGTGACGTGGGCATGTGTGAAAGCGTGCAAACTCTCTTTCAAAGATTGTCCTAACTATCAGGCAATCTCCATGGCCACTATTTCTTCAGTTTCCTCAGACCCTGCTTGGAAAAGGTCCTGAAACTATGCCAAATAGCAATCTGAAGGTCAAAGCCATCGTCAGCGACCGTCGTGCCTATTTGTGTTTTTTCGACAAATTCTGGATTTCCACATACTGTACCCCCACCAGAATCGACTCAACACCCTGGGTTTTATGCACTGGCATGTCACGGATGTTGAAAACGACCATATCATGTGTTGCGGGGCTGCCAGCTGAACCCCGGACGACATTTCTCCTCTTGTATTGTGCAGTTGGTGGAGCAGAGCCTATGTGGTTAGTGAATGCTAAAGGAAATGATATATAGTAACTGTAACCTTTATGCCTTGGGTTTGGAGAACGACATTGAGGGACCGGTAAAAAGTAGAATGAACACACGGGTTCCACTGAAGTCAAGGACTCTGCTCAACCGTCTGAATGGGTCGCACCCTTCACAGGCGGCTGTTTCATCCCTCCGATGGATTCACCTTGTGCTTGGAAGAGGAGTGCAAGGATGACTGCCCATTCAAATCTTTGATCATCTTTGATCTATTTGACTGAGATTATTTGAGCCTATTGGTTGCTTCCGGACTTCTGTTTCTTTGTTTTTGTTTGTTCTTGCTGACTTCTCACACTATTTACATCTATTTACGTACGGAAAGACGTTGACGGGATGTCGCAAGTGATGAGCGATACTCCAAGCGCTGCACCGTTGTTGCCCCAAGGGCCACCTTCCTGGATAGACCAGTGGTGTAGAACTGTAGAACTGGAGGAATGCCGTGCTGTTGATTACAGTGATTGCAGCGTGATCCAAAATGTTATTTTAAAACTATTTTCTCACATTCCTTGCATGGCCTAATTACTCATTTCTTTGACAAACTCAAAGGGCTTTTTCAGCTCAAAAGCAAAGAAACCCTAAGAAACCATTTGAATTATTTGATTTTGTTGCTTTGAAGTGTTTGTAAAGGATTTTCCTCCTTTGTCCAAAGATGACACCTCACCTGCATCACGTGAACCTAGCGACAACACAAAAGCACACCAGAACAAAAAGTCGCACTGTGACACCAACTGCAGGTCAGAAGGCTGATGCATTTGTAGAAGTTTCAGTGAAATTGTGGAGGATTCCGTTTTGTACAATGGTGATGGTGACTGGCTGACACATACATCGTACATCTAAAGATGTTGGATCAGAAGCTTGCACTCTGAGGCATGGCTTTTTGCGCTCGGGGTCATCGATCTTCGCGTATGGCGTGTCACGTTGCTTGACCTGACTTCTTACACGCTCTTTCTACCTCAAGTTACTTTTGACGGGCCATATGCCGAAGACACTATCCAAGAATAACATAGAATAGCTATCCATACCTTTTAATGCATCGATCACACTCCTTTGGCCCAGCCTATAGGATTTCTGTTGGAAAGTGGCATCCGAGCTGCCTGCACCAGGTCTGGACCTCTTGTCATTGGTTTCGGACCACATCCAAATGGGCCTTCCACTGTTACCTCATGGCTTTCTATGATCAGGCCCAGAACAGTTCAAAGGGTGTTGCATCCTTGGCTCTATCTCGAGATTATGACAGACTTATAACAGTAACATGAGTGTTTGAGGTCTGAGATAGTTTCAGACAAATGTGCGTGCAAAGGCATACCTCCCTTCCAATGATTCGGTTGAGTAGGTTCCATTCCGTTGTAAGCTACCGGATTCCTTCAAGATTTAAGCAGGCTAGCGCCTGTCAGCCGCCGAGCCGGAAAACATCACTGACGAGGGAGGAATTATCGCATGTGCAGACAATGAAAAACCAAAAGCCAATAGACATGGGTGGGTATCAATGTCCGTTAAGACTCTCGTTGCATACTCTTTTTTGACCCTGTCTCAAAACCGGAAAACGGCCTCCGATCTCCACAATTTCCGGCAAGTGCATGCACAAAAATTTCATGGACCAAGGGAGGAATTGAACACCCGGCACCAAATTGCGTAGAGTCGAAAATCAGCTCTTTGGATTTTGGATGTTGGATTTTGCATAAAGTATACAAGACCACTCCGGCTCGGGTCTGCGGATATTGTATTATCTTGCAGTAATCTTTGCTATTTGCTGTTTGCCATGACCTCACGTATCACTTCGTCGCGCAGGCCCGCTTTCATTGATCTTTGGAGTAGCTCAGTTGGGCTCATCCTCGCCGGCCTTGGATCTCGTCCACTTGGGATTCCTGTTGGTTGCTTGGCAACGTGTCCATGCCTGGAATCCACATGAATCCACTAGGTTTAAACTTGACAACAGACTTGAAGAGACAAAATGTGTTTTGGCCAGAGATCATGAGGTATCGAAGTATGAAGATTGCCACATGATCTTTGCATGATACAACAATTCCACATCATTTTGCATTAAGCGGTTCGTAGAGGATTATAGGTTAAAAAAAGTAGCAGCAGACAAGATTCAACACCCAACGAGGACTTCTCAGTGAAAGGATGTGAAAGGTTCTTTGTGTTTCCAGTCTGTGATCATCCATATGAGTGAACCACTGAGTCTCTGCAAGCATTTGTGCGACTGGAGCTCTTCATGTTTTGCTACGGAATGTCGGAATCTCAAACATGAGATGGGGAGAAGAAGTCATCCAGCGTCAAGGAAGCCCAACGTCGCACGAGTCAGATCCAGAGGGCTTCGAACGTGTTTGGTTGCATAGCGCAGACTTAGGATGTCCACCTGAATGTGCCCAGGTCTCGATTAGGATCCTTGCCTTTGGCGTCAGACTTCATTCATGCAGAGCCGACCCTGCTGTTGCGACGCTCGCCAAAGACCGCCCGATTTGGATCTATATCTGGCTGTTCAAATCTATAGATGAGGAAGAGCTAACATGGTAGGAGCCCATTCTACTTATGTATTGTTATTATTATATTATATTATTATTAAATCATATATTCATTATTGGTCTGGCAGTATACTAACTCAGAGATGATTGCAATATATTGCAATTGCAGATGACAGTATTGACCGGAAATTTTTGCTCCCGGCATCCTTGTCAAGAGGAATGTCCCTTGCTCCAACAGTCCACAAATCATATCTCTGAACGCAATGAGGGCTTGACAAAAGAACATTTTGGCAACAAGCTCTAGTCACTAGTCTAATGAGTCTAGTGCTCTCAATCCAATTATTCTGCTATAGAGGTGGGCACTTAAGCCCTTACTCTTCTTGACTTTTTCATGTTTTTTCCATGAGGTCTGCGCAGGTCTTGATGTGAGCGAGATGTCCAGAAAAACTTAATAGAGTCGTTTGAGGAAAGAAGGCTAGCTCGGCTCTCCTGTAAGTCTCAACTGATCTCACCTGAAGCAAATGATTTCCCATCAGCTCCGGTGCCAAGGAAGCTCCTTATGTTTGGGCTTCCCGTTGCCCACGTATGGTATGGCTGGGCGGCCCAGGTGAAGCCTGGAGATGGAATTTACAGTCAAGGCCCAGTGGTCAGATCAATAAACCTTTAATGACTTAATACTTGATGCTCAATATGCTCAATGAAGTCACATGGTCAACCCGGTTTTAAATGAGACCCATCACAATAGGTTGCACCCTGTGTGATACATGAAACTCATCCAGGGCTCCTTGGGCCTAGAAGGTCAGTAGTGCTTGGGCAGCAGACTTAATTCATCTTAATTCCCTTTTCCCCTTGCATGTAAAATTAACCAGTAACACAACTTAAAACCTATCCACTCCACCGCACGAACCTGTTGAGGCATGATCAGAGCCATCACTCCTGACTCTAGACGCTTCCCACATGGGCTTGTCGATGCTGTTACATTCGTTTGTGTGTCGGGTTGCCCAGTCAGTTTTGGTAGGCATCACGCTCTTTTGGAGTGAAGATATAGCCAGTTTTGAAGCATTTTCTCCTTGTACATCGTAAAACCTGCGATGCATTGGGCACATTTAGGCACAAGAGCTAAGCTATCGTTGTTGGCTTTGTCAGTGCTGCTGCTGCTGCTTTCGACCCTCTGAAAATCTGAGTTTAGTATCCATAAACGTCCACATCTCCCCCATGTTGCGAGCAGAAGCCAAAATTTGCGAATTGGATTGACAAATTTCCGGATGAGGGGGAATCGAACGCTCCGCACCAAATTGTGTGGTTATACACACTTGAAACCTATCCAATTGTTTCTGATTTTGGAGGAGTTTGGACTTGCCAAAATTTGATAAACTTTGTATTTTGCACAAGATACCTTGCAAACTGCGCCGACCGGAGTCCGATCTGCAGATTTCGATATTTTATTCTCAAATCTCAGGTCAGAAGAAAGTGACAGTGACACAATGTGTGACACTTAAGTTGTCAAATTGATGTTCAACTGGCAACCGCTTCAGGTCCTGGATTGGCGTTGCCGTTGTTCGGACTCACGGCCATGGGATTCCCATTGAGCGTGTTGGACTTCGTTCACCTTGGGCGCGGATGCTCAAGAATGCCGAGAGCGTTCGGTCGCAGGGAGAGTGAATTTCAAAGTTGTGAGGATTGTCGGTTCTTGTCACTCCTGCGATTTGCATCCATTGGTGTCTCTTCTTCATATTTCAGGATGTTTCAATTAATCGTCTGAGTCAAGACTGAGGATGTTCAAATCCAGCTGCTTGTGGGAAGAAATGTGATCCATTTAAAGATCCCGTCTTTTTCACGGATGGTCCTACAGTCATAGCTGTACTACAAAGTTACATGATTCACCGCTTAGTCATTGATGACGTCCTGAATGAAGGTATTTTGCCGAAACCATAAGCTCTTGACCAAACACAGAGCGTGTTTCTTCAAACTCACAGTTTCACAGATCTTCACGGCGGAGCTTTGGCATGTCTTGAGGTTGGTTCCATTTTTGCGGAGTTTTGCATGCTATGGATTCTTGCTTCCTGCCTATGGCCTGACAAGACCTGGAAGCACATTGTCGGGACACTCAGCTCAGAGGGATTCGGAAAGAATCTCAAAGCCAACGGAGTCAACGAAAGTTGCAAATTTTGTGTCTTGGCCATTGTGTGACAGTTCGATTTTCTGGTTTTCCATGCGTTTCTATACTTTTGTGTTCTTTCGTTTGTTTTTGTTAAAACTGATATGTTATGTTTCTTTTAATTCCAGATCACATGTGACTATGTACATGGATAGACAATCAATTTCTAAGCCATCAAACTAAACAAAAAAACGAAGCACAGAAGCACAGCTGTGTTCATCTGATGCCGGAGCCAAATGAGCTGAGGTTTATTTTGGATTTCTTGCACATCGAGTCAGCGCTTTCATCAAGATCTTTCCTTTGCACGGGTTTCTGTCCACCTGTTTTTGGCATTACATGCATTGGCAGCTCATTGTTTACCTTGGATTTTGTGCATCTCGACTTTGTGATGTCCTTGCAAGGCATGATGTGTGTTGGACTTCTTTTGTTGGCCTATGGCCTTACCTGCCCAGGAAGTTCACTTTCCGTGTCGGACATCATCCAAATGAGCTTCTCGTCGCCTTCGCGGTCGTTTGCATGTTCGGGATCTATTTTGCTCATCTATGGTCTGAGTTGTGTGGGTGTTTCCTTGTTGATCTTGGACTTTACGTTCTTTGGTTTGTTGCTATTGCCACATGGCTTTTGCTGGTCGGGATTGGGTTTGTTGGTATTTGGCACCATGTGCCTTGGTTTGCTCCTGCTTGTTCCAGATTTCTTCTCCATTGGTTTTTTTCTTCCAGCACATGGACTCGCATGTCTTGACCCATCTCCATTCATGTATGGCTTGACATGCATTGAACTTGCCCTACCAGTGCCAGACATTGTCCATTTCGGCAGTGCTCCATCATCACATAGCTCCCTTTGTGTGGAGTTCTCCTTGTTGCTCTTTGGCATCAACTGCCTGGAAATTCCACTCTTGGTTTTGGACCTTGCCCAAATTGAATTGTTCCTGCCAGCCAGAGGTTGTACAAGATCAGAGTTGCTCTTGTTGGTCTATGGCCTGTTGTGACCAGACTCAGTTTTGCCGATCTTGGACTCCATCTGCCTTGGGAGCTCATTGCCATTGAAGGGCTTCTCTTGACTAGATTTGATCTCATCCCTTTCCGGCATGGCATGTCTTGCAGGTGCAGTATCTGTCCTGGACTATGGGAATGTTGGTTCATTGTCATTTTCGAGATCTTTTGCGCAAATAGAGCTTTTGATGTCAGCCTATGGCATCTCGTGCTTAGAGTTACTACTTTCAGTTTTGGGCCTAGGCAATTTTGACAGCATTTCGTCTGTTCGCTCACTCTTGTGTTTCGGTTTCCCACTATCAGCCTATGGACTCTCATGTACGGGACTCCCTTTATCCTTGCCTGACATGGTGTCTTTGGACTCCTCTCCTTCCTTGCGAACATCTGTTTGCTTGGAATTTGTGATGTTGATATGGGGCTTCACATGGCCTGGGTCATTTCTACTCCTGCTGGACTCTGTAGACACTGGACCTTCTTTGTTATGTCGCAGCTTCCTCCACTTGGGCTTTGCTTCGAGCGTTTATGGAATCACACGCCTTGACTTCTTGACGCCTGCCTCGGACCTCATTGCAGCCGGCTTGCCACTGTCGCTACACTCGCTTGTGTGCCTAGACCTAATTCTGCCTGTTTACGGCATGACCAAACTTGAACCAACGCTGCCATCGCTTGATCTTGCAGCCTTTGAGTCAAGCTTGCCCACGAGGAGTTTCTTGCACTTAGACCCATCCGTGCCAATTTATGGCTTGACAAGGTCAGACTTTTCCTTGTCGATCTTGGACTGCGCTGGCTTTGAATTGTCGTTGCCGTTGCAAGGTCTCTTGTGTTGCGATTTGTCCCTTCTTGTTTATGGGTTTTCCCAGCCAGGATTAAGCTTGCCAATTCTGGACTTCCTGCACATGGAATTCTTGCTATTACCGAGATCTTTCGTACGTCTTGAGTTGTCACCTTTGGCCTTTGGAATGGTGCAACTGGAACTAGTTTTGTTTGCCTTGGACCACGTCCACATTGATTTTTCGGCATCTTTGCACAGCTTTTGCTGATCAGACCTTCCTTTGTTTGCCTATGGTCTCAGTGGCTTTGACAGCTCTCTGTCAGCCTTGGACTTCGTCCTGATGGGTTCTCTCCTGTTGGCCCATAGCCTCTTACACTTAGGCTTGGCGTCATCAATTTACGGAGTGAGCAGATCGGGATTCTCCTTGTTCGTGTTGGACCTTGCAACTTTGGACTTCTTGTCATCCATGCAAGGGCTCATGCGTTTGGGCTTCTCCTTGCCAGTCTATGGTATATCCTGTTTGGACTTATCTCCTTTTATGTTGGAACTTGCAGCAATAGGGCCCACTTTACTCATGCGAAGCTCTGTGTGCCTGGGATCGTTTCCTTTTGTGTACGGCATGCATTGTCTTGACCTCATACTGTTCGTTCTAGACTTTCTCCACCTTGGAAGTCCGATGTCCCTTCGTTCATCCATTTACATGGGTTCATTGGTATCAGTGTATGGCGTGCTTTGCTCAGATTTCATTTTGCCTTTGTTGGATTTTGCCCATCCTGATTTCCCATTGTCCTCACAATCCCTCAGTCGACCTGGATCGCTTCTTTTTGTCTTTGGCCTGGCGAGTCTTGACTTCACCTCATTTACCCTTGATTTTGTGCAAATGGAATTGCTGTTGTCATTGCATGGACTTTCTTGCTTAGGGGTGTTGACATTGGTTTATGGAATGGTTTGTTTGGGCTTGAGTTTACTAGCATTAGACTTCTTGGATGTTGAGCCTATCATGTTTACACGAGGATTTGTCCAGCTTGGCTTTGGTCTTTTGATGTTTGGACTCACGCGCCTTGACTTTTTTCTATCAATGCTGGATCTTGGCATCATGGATTCCTTAGCTTCTCTGCAAAGCCTTGTGCAACTTGGAAGTCCCATGTTGGTCTACGGGGTCACTTGCCTTGGACCATTCTCGTCAGCCTCAGATTTTGCACTTCTCGATTCGCTTCTGTTTTTGCAGTCCTTTGCTCGCTTGGAGTTTGCATTTTCAGCAATTCATGTAGGAAAGTTCGGGTCCTCAGCGTTTATGTTTGACCACTGCCACGCAGAATCAATTGCATTCTTGCAACAACTTGCGTGATCAGGTCCTTTGTCATCAATGCTTGGCGGTTCATGCTTCGACTCTTTAGTGTTGCTTTTTGATTTTGTCGAAATGGACTTTCCTATGCCATCGCGATGTCTGGCACATGTGGATTTGGCCTCGCCTGTATTCTCCTTCTTGCGTCAGGGCTCATTCACTTTTATCCTTGACTTCTTGCACATGGGTTCCTCAATGCTGCCTAAGAGTTACAAGTGCCCTGATTTAGCTTTCTCCATCTACAGCAGCGGCAGAATTGCTTTTTCTCCGTTCGCACCTGACTTCTTGCACTTAGATTCCTCGCTCTCGGTGCATGCTCCTTCACACCTGAGCTTTGCATTTTCGATCTCTGGGCGCTCTTGCATTGGATCTCTTGCATCCACGTTGGATTTCGCACACATTGGTTTCTTGTCACCGCTTCATGCGATTGCACATTTCGACTTGTCAATGCCATTGTTTAGCTGTGGCAGTTCTGGTTCAAGCTTGCTAGTTTCAGATGTTTCTGCCATTGGCTCGCCCTTGTTACTTCAAAGCCCAGCATAACCGGACCTTGTGTTGTCCACATTTAGCTTCACCGAAATGGAACTGGTATTGCCAGTTCCTGACATGGCAGATTCTGATCCATCACCTTCTTTCCATGAGTTTGGTAGATTAGGTTCACCAATCTCGGCCTTCTCCTGTGTGAAATTTGGCTTGGCACTCTCGGTCTTTGATTTAGGGCACTTTGACTCAGCAACGTCTGTCAGGAGTGGCTTCTGTTTGGGATTTGCCATGCTTGTTTTCGGTGTCTTCACCATGGACTTCTTGCTATTCGTCATGGACCATGCATTTCTGGGACTGCTGCTGTTCCTACGCAGCATCGCATGGTTCGGAAGCCCGCCATCCGCATTTAAAGGTGCATCTCTAGAATCACTGCCACTGGTACTTGATACGGTTCTCTTAGACTTGTTGCTGTCAATCAGGTCCCTGTTGCAAGCAGGATCTGTGCTTTCCATCTTTGGCATTGCAAGAATGGGACTTATTGTCTTTCTTTTGGATACACACCTCCTTGGCAGTCCCACGCCATCACAATCATTTGCTCACTTTGAGTTAGCCCCTTTTGTTTATGGCTTAACTTGTTTGGATTTCATCCTTTTGGTTTTGGATTTTAGTCTTGTAGGCTTCCTTACGTTGCTGCACAGTCTCTTCTGCTTGGGCTTCGCCTTGAGCGCATTCGGTACGAAGCGATTCGGTCCGTCACTTCTGGTACTGGACCCCTTGCATATGGACAGCATCATGTCAATGCGATCCTGCGCGACTCTGGGTTTGATGTTTTTGGCCTTCGGTCTGAGCAGATTTGATTTCTTGATGTTCGTCTTGGACCTTTTGCACTCAGGACTTGGGCTTCTATTGCGAAACCTTGCATGAATGGACCCCAGATTCCTTGTTTTTGGAATCGGTTGTTTAGAGTTGTTCATGTCAGCACCACATCTTTCAAGTCCGGAAAGCTCCTTGTCGACGCGAAGCCTTTCACGTTTAGATCTTGTCGTATTTGTTTTTGGGCTCGGCAGATCTGGCTTTATTTTGTTACTACTGGAGTATGTGAACCCCGGACTCTTTTTGTTTGTCCGTTCTCATGCATGTTCAGAATCTGCATCGTTGGTGCTGGACTTGGCTTTCCCTGGATTTTGTCCATCGTTGCAAGGCCTCCTGTGTGTGGGTTTCATTGCATTCATCTTTGGTCAAACCAACATGGACTTGACACCCCTGGTCCTTGATTTTGCATCTTTTGACCCCTCTCTGTTCACCCGCAGTTCAGCCAGGTCAGATTTCACTTTTTCAATCTTTGGAACAACATGCGTTGATTCATCATGGTTGATACCAGATGCGGCAGTCATGAGCAGCTCCCTTCCTGTGAGATCCTTTTCACACTTGGGATCCACATCCTTGCCCTTTGGCATAAGCTGCTTTGATTTTTTGCCTTCTATCATTGACTTCGCACCTTTTGGACTAGCTCTGCCCATGAGGAGTACGGGACAATCAGACTCTGTGTTCTCAGCCTTTACGGGTAGCCGCCCTGAATTCTCCTTATTTGTTTTGGATGTGACGTACTTGGGCTTCTTCCTGTTGCTTCAATCCACGGGACATTTTGGGTCTTCATTTTTTATATTGACACGTGTACGATTTGACTTGTCACTCTTGGTTTTTGACCTTTCGGGTGTTGGCTTGCCGACTTTGATGCGAGGCTTCGTCAAAATGGGTTTGGTTTTTTCCCTTGTGTCCAGGTGCCGTCTTGACTTCAGCATTTCGGCCTTTGACATGGCGCAGCTTGCGTTGTCGACGCCAGTGAGAATCTTCGCTTGTTTTGGAAGCAGTCCCTCAGTCTTCGGTCAAGTTCGATTAGATTTCCTTCTACTTGTCTTCGACTTCATGAATGTTGAATTTCTGCTGTTTTTACACACTCATGAGTGTCTAGCTTTTGCAATGTTGATTTTTGGAGCTGCCAGAGCAGACTCTATGGTGTCATTCTTGGACTTCGTGCAACTCGAATTTTCCCTTTCACTGCAATCGTTCGGATGTCCAGACTCCTTGTTCTCACTCACAGGCTTCGCATGTCCAGACTCCTCAGTCCTTGTGCTGGACTTTCTGCACCTGGGATCCTTGCCATTAACAAAGAGCTGCGAACATTTGGGCTTTTTGTTTTTCGCGTTCTCACGGGCTCGCTCTGGTTTGTCCGTGTCAGTTCTGGACCCCGCGTTGCTAGATTCGTTTTTTCCTTTGAGATCTATGCAACAACTGGGAAGTGCCTGCAGTCTCTGCAGCGTTGCCAATCTGGGATCCTCCCTCCTTGTACTGGACTTTGTCCAAATTGATAGTTCCCTATCATCAAAGAGCTTCGCATACTTTGGATTTTCAGCTTTCGTCTTGGACTTTTTGCGTCTTGGCTTCTTTCTTTTGCCTCAGTCCTTTTCATGCCCTGGCTCCTCGTTCTTCCCAACTGGCATGGCCTGCCTTGAAGCATCACTTTTTGCGATGGACTTCTTGCATCCTGACTTCTCGTTGTTATTGCAAAGCCCTGGGCACTTTGAATTTTCAACCCCAGCCTCGGACTTTTTGAAGCTTGGCCTTCTGTCGCCTTCACAAGGCTTCGGTCAACTTGAACTTTACTCTTCAGTCATTAACTGCGTCCGCTTTGGCCCCTCCATGCTGGCGTTTGATCGCAGTGGAATGGGGTCTTCATTGCCTTTGAGGTCACCTGCTCAGTTGGACTTTGCTTTCTCGGTTTTTCAACGTGCGACTTTCGGCTTGTTCCTACTGACCTTTGACTATCTGAGGTTAGACAGCTCATCATTCATACAAAGCCATGAGAAGTTAGGATCTGTATTTTTGGTCATGTCATTCACCAAACTCGGGTCATTCTTGCCGGTGTTGGATATGGTCTTCATTGAATTGTTGATGTCCTTACGTAGCTTCTCCTAATTGGAGTTTTCGCTTCTCACAATGGACTATTTGAGTTCAGGATTTTCACTCTCTGCTCGAAGTCCTTCGCACATGGCGCTGTTGGTGTTGGCCTTGGATTTCCTGCATTTAGAACCCAGTTCGCCAATTCAAAGCTTTGGTCGTTTTGGATCAACTTCATCTCTTCGAAGCTTTGCCCATGTGGACTTGGCATCTTCCCTGTCTGGCCTTTGCCAGCTTGATTTTTCCCTGTCGACCTTGGATGGTGTACACCTGGAAAGCTTGCTGTTGGTTCGAAGCTCTAATCAAATTGACTTGGCAATGTTAGCCTTGGATCTCCTGCACTTAGGTTCCAGCTCGTTGCTAAGATCTGTAGCTTGCTGCGAGTTTCCTATGTCTATCTTCTCCACTGCAAACTTCGATTTGGCACTCTCAATCTTGGATATGACACAACCTGGAAGCTTATTGCTGCTGCAGGAAATTGCGCGCCTTGGCTTGTCATTCCCACCTTCTGGTCAAGCTTGATTAGACTCGCCCTTACCACTCTTCGACTTTGCCAGATCAGACTTGTTCTTGCTGCTTCAAGCTGCCGCTTCAATGGGTTTCTCCCTCTCAATGTTAAAGGGCGCTCGCTTGGGCTCTTTGTTGTCAGTGATGGATCCCCTTACTTTGGAAAGCTCGATGTTGGCTCGAAGCTTCACGAGAGTTGAAAGTTCAGTGTCCACATTGGATTATTTGCAATTGGGTTTTTTCTTGTCTCTTAGAAGTGTGCTACAAATGGGTTCTTCTTTCTTAGTCTTTGACAGCTCAAGGCCTGAACCTCTGTTGTTAGTTTTGGACTTTGTTCTCATGGGCTTTAGCTTTTCTGTGCACAGCTTTTTCTGTTTTGGTCCTACAATGTTGCTGCTTGACTCTGCTGGAATCGGTCTTTCGTTATCTCTTAGAAGCGCAGTGCGTTGTGAAGGCTTAGTCTTTGTTACATCCTGCGTCAGATTGGAAATAGCAACTTCTGTGCTCGACTGCTCTGAGTTGGAACCATTCTTGTTGCTTCAAAGTTCTGCTGGATTAGACTTAGTTCTCTTGGCCTTTGGAGCTGCATCCACGGGATTTCCTCTATCCGTTTCGGATCACGTGAATCTGGACTCAGCTCTATCAATTCAATCCTCCAGTTGCTTAGGTTTCGTGGTTTTGCCCCTTGCTGTAAGTCGCATGGGATTTCCCTTGCTCTCACGCTCCTTTTCATGATCAGAATCGACCTTTTCGGCGTCTTGCTCGGCATGTTTTGATCTTGCCATTTTAGTCTTTGATTTCACTCATGCAGGCTCCAGCATGTCGGTGAGGGAATCCTTTTGCTGTGGCTTGAGATCGTCAGTCTTTAGCAAGGTGACCCCGGGTGTCTTCACGTTCGTGTTGGATAGCATTCACCTTGACTTCAGCTTATCCTTGAGGAGCTTCGCGTACTCGGGCCTTCCAACGTCAGCTCTGGATTTTTTCCAGTCAGAACTCTGCCTACCTGTACAAACTACCACTTGTGTGGGACTTGCATTCTTGGTCTTCTCAAAAAGCCAACTGGGTTTTACGACGCCACTCTTAGATCACATTTATATGGACTCTGTCTTGTCGCTACATTCTTCCGGTCAACTTGGACTTTTTCTTCCGGTCTTTGACTTCGCACAGGTGGAATCGTCACTGTTGCTGAGATCCTTCCTGTGCCTTGAACTTTTCATGTTTGTTTTCAGCCGGGGGCGCCCTGGCTCAACATCACTGGTCTTCGACTTCTTGCACCCCGGAAGCTCCATGTCATCAAGACCAGTGGCTCAACTTGGTTTAGCTTCCTTGACTTTTGGCAGGTATGGAACCGAGTCGATTCTTTTGGTCCTTGACAGCTGTTTCTTTGACTTGGCATCGTCTCCACGCAGCTCTACTTGTTTGGGCCTTACGCCATTCATCTTCCAATGTGTGGAGTTTGACTCTCCAACCCCAATGTTCGACTTGGCCTGTACAGACTTTACCATTTCAGCCAGAAGCATGGCATGATCGGGCCCGTGCTTGTCTGTATCTGGCATTAGTTGTGGAGACTTCTCTCTTTTGACTTTGGATCTCTTGCATCCTGGATTGTCAACTCCTGTGAAGAGCAATCTTCGTTTAGACCTGCCAGTATCCCTTTCTGGCATCGGCTGCTCTGAATCCGTTCCCCTGGTTTTTGACATGACAACTCTTGAATCATCCATGTCAGTCAGATCTTGCATTCGTCTGGGCTCTGTCATGTTTCTCTCTGGTCTTTCTTGTTCTGCTTTCACGGTCTCAGCCTTCGAATCGACCATGATGGGTTTGGCATCACCTTCAAGGTCCTTTGCTTAATATGATTTCTCCACGTCAATTCTGGGCATGACTTGCATTGAATTCAGCTTTCCACTTTTTGACTGTGCGACTTTGGAACCGACCGTGTCTCTTCAACTGTTGGGGACACTCGGTTCAAACTCATCGACCTCAGGAACCACTTACTCAGGATCTACGTTGCTGGTCTCGGATCTTGCTTTTGCTGGTTCATTTTTGTCACTCAGAGCAGCAGCACGAGGAGGTTCGGCACTTCCTGTCTTTGGAGCTGGAAGACTTGGAGCATTTCTCTCCGTTTTGGACTTCCTTCACTTGGGTCCGACGACCTTGGTTCAAGCGAGCGGCCATTTGGACGTGTCCTTTTCACAGTTCGGTCTTGCACGGCCAGGTCTCATTCTATTTGTGTCGGATGTGGGTAGCTTTGGCTTGACGATGCCTTTGCGAAGCTATGCATATCTTGAGCTCACTTTCTTAGTTTCGGCTGTATCTCGTACGGGCTTCCTGTCATTTGCCTTGGACAGCGTCAAACTGGACTTCTCGATGTTTCTCAGGGCACCGGGCAGTCCAGGCAGCACTCCATTCATCATCAGCGCTACGCGTCTTGGGCTGTTCTTGCTTCTGTTTGACATGGGAGTTCCTGGCTCATCTCTGTCATCGCACAGCAGAGCATGTCTTGATTTGGCATCATCCACCTTTGGCCTTGGAGAAGTTGGTTCATTTCTGTTGATCTTCGACTTCTTACGCCTTGGCCCTTCTTTGTTTTTACACAGCCTGACAAACATGGGATTCAGATCCTCAATCTTTGGCAAGACGTATTTGGGAAGCTTTCCTCTGGTCCTTGATTTTTCATCCTTTGGATTCTCCCTACCTTTCCGCTCGTTTGGTTGTTCGGGTTCTTCTTTCTTTGCCTTTGGCATTTTGAGGCAAGGGTCCCTAACGTTCATCCTTGACTTCTTGTCTCTGGGCTCAAGTATGCTTGTCCAATCTTTTGTGCGCTTAGGTTCCACGATGTTCATCTTCGGACTTTCTTGTTTTGAGCTGCGCTTATCGGTGTTAGATCTGGCAGCTTTTGATTTATTTTTGTCGATGCAAAGTATGGGATGCTTGGGTTCCACATCCCTGGCAATTACGACAGCTACCATGGACCTGTCCGTGCTTTTCTTTGACCTCTTGAGCCTGGGACCCATTCCTCCACTTCAAAGCTGCATCGGCACGGACTTGCTACCACTGGTGCTCAGATGCGCACGATTCGAAATGTCACTCTTGATCTTAGATGATGTGAAACTTGGCTCTCTGGTTCTATTAAGAAGCTTTTCTTGGTTTGGCTCAAGTTTTTTTGCCTTCAGTATGGCACGTCCAGATCTCTTGCTATTTGTGTTTGATTGCACCTCTCTGGGATTGTTGTCATCGCTCCAGGGTTTGAGTAGATTGGGTCCTACGTTTTTGATCTTCGCGCTTCAAGGTCTTGATCCAAGTCTGTCAGTGTTAGGCATTGCAGAAATTGGATTCGCATTGTCACTTCACAGCAGTGGCCACATTGGCCCCTTGCCGTCCCTTTTCGCATGCGCTGAGTCAGACTTGACTCTTTCGGTGTTGGATCTCATTGACTTAGACTCGTCTCTTCTAATACGATCCCCTAGTCGTCTTGGATTTCTGCTGCCATCGACGGACATTTCTTATGTGTCTTCGACCTTGTTGCTGCAATCCTTTGCTTGCTCAGACTTGGTGTTTTTCGCCTTCAGTTTTGTTTCGATGGATTTGCCTCCTTTTGTTCTGGGGTGCGCAGAGATGGCATCGATCATGTCGTTACAAGGCTTTGCCAATTCCGGCTTCACCTCCTTCACCTTCGGCCATGCCCGACCAGACCTGAACATGGCAATCAAGAGCTTTGCCAATTTGGGCTTGAGCTTCTCAATCTTCCAATCCGTTCGATTGGGTTTGTCAATCTTGGTTCCGGATGCTGCAATGATGGACTTTGCCCTTCCACTAAGAGGCTTTGCTTGCTTTGAATTTGCACCCTTTGCGCCTGATCATTTGAAATTAGAACCTTCACCTTCCGTGCAAGGCTATGCTTGTGCAGGCTCCAATTTGCTGGTTTTTGGAGTAAACTGCTTCGATTCCAGTGTGTCAGCTTTGGATTCTCTGAACTTGGACAGCTTTCCGCCTTTACACAGCCTTGCATGATTAAGCAGGAAAGTCTCAGCTTTTGGTTCTATCAAGTTTGACTCCTTGATGTCGTGTCTCGATTTCTTGCAACCGGGGTTCCCACCTTCTGCGCAACAACTTGCGCGACTCATGTTCTCATTTTCCACATTTGGCCTCGGGCAGTTGGAGTTCTCTTTGTTTGCGCTTGACTCTGACAGTTTCGCTTCCCTTCTGTCAGCACAATCCTTTAGTCACTTTGATTCTGTTTTGTTCGCGTCCGACTGCAGCAAACCTGCTTCTTCCCTGTCCTTACAAGCAACCTCCTGGGTTGGATTTATCTTGCTGCTCTTTGATGCTGCACGCATTGACTTGACTTTGTTGGTCCTGGACTTTTTGCACATAGGCTTTTTGCTCTCTGTCAAAAGCTCTTTCCGTCTAGATTTCATCTCTTTGACGGAGGGCATTTTGAGGCTAGGCCCCATGACGTTCGTTTCGGACGTGGCCAAGTTAGGTCTGTCACTGCCCCTTAGAAGCTTTACCTAACTTGCTTCGACGTTCTTGATGTTTGGGGGTGGACGACTGGACTTCGCCATCCTGGTTCTGGACTCTTTGCAGTTAGACTTATCCCTGTCAGTGAGATCACTTGCAACTTCAGATCTTTCGCCATCACTCTGCAGCAATGCTTGTCCCGGTTTATCAGTACTCGTACCAGATCTTTTGCACTTGGGTTTCTTAACACCTATTCGAAGTCTGGTTACTTTGGGTTCATTTACGCCTTTGCCCGATCTTACTGACCTGGGCTTCATCGCATCTCTGCGATCTCTTGTACACTTTGGCTTTCCAGCCCCTGTCATGGGTCGTAGTCAAACGGAAAGCATGGTGTTTGTCTTGGACTTTGCCCAGTTTGGTCTTTCCCCTTTGACACGCAGCCTTATGCAATCAGAACCCTCAGGACCAATCTTTGATTTTTCAAAGTCAGACCTGCCTCTCTTTGTGCAAAACTTTGCAAGGATGGGTAGCCCCCTTTCTACCTTTGGCAAATGTCAGCTAGATTTCATCTTGCCGATATTGGACGTTGGTATTTCAGACTTCTCATTGTCTCTCCAAAGTTCGGGATGGCTGGAGTCTGCTGTGCTCGTATTGGATCTTTCTCTTGTAGGTTTCAGCCCATTTTTGCAAAGTTATGAGCGATTGGGCGTGCCTTTCCTAGTCCTGAGCTCAGTGAAACCAGACTTTGCCATGTTGGTCCTCGACACCACATTGACTGGCTTCCTGATGCTGCTTCACAGCCTCTCACGACTTGGACCAGTTTTGCTGGTGCTGGATCTCTTACACCTTGATTTTGCCCTCTCACCCAGATCAATGTCTTGCCTGGATTCTTCGGTGTTTGTATTATCAAGGTCTCGCACGGCGTCACCACTTTTGGCCTTGGACTTTCTCCACCCAGGATTTGCAACTTTTTTGCAAGGCATTGGGTGACTTGAATCCGTTCCTTCAGCCTCGGATTTCACTCACTTTGACTTTGCACTCTTCTTGAGATCTATGTCAGAAATGGAACTGGCGATGCCAGCCTTCGCAGCAGTTTGTGCGGGACTCTTCCTATCAGTCCTGGATTTCACTTGTCTAGCGCTACTGCTTTCATCGCATTCACTTGGAAGGATGGGTTCATCCATTTTGGCATTGGATATGGCGCAGTTTGGATTTTTATTGTCCTTGCACAAATTTGGACACTTGGACTTGTTGGCGTTGGTCTTTGGGGAATCTAGCCCAGAGGCGTCACTCCCTGCTCTGGATTTCCTGCACCCCGGCTTGTTGTCATTGGTGCATAGCTTCGCATATCTGGGTCCGTCAGCACCCACTTCACGCGTCTTAAGGATCAGTTCTTTCTTGTCCCTCAGGTCCTTGGTATGCTCTGAGCTAACTCTGTCGCTCTCTGACATGCTGCGCATGGACTTGATGATGCTGGCCCTTGACACGGTGAAATTGGAATTGTCTTTGTTGTCACAACAGATTCTTTGCTTCGAACCTACACTCTTTGCTTTTGGTATCTCCCAAACAGGCCCCTTTTTGCTTGTTCTCGACGTTGCCCTCCTTGACTCATTGTTGCTATCGCAAGATCATTGCTGCTTGGGTCTGGCAGTTTTCCTTTGCAGCATGGCTCATCTGGGTCTACCAGTGTCAGTTTCAGATCATTCAATCATAGCATCTGCACTGCTGTTGAGAAATTTCAATTGCATGGATTTGACATCTTCCATTTGCGGTGCGTCCAGGGCCGGTTTTTCACCATCATTCCCGGACCTCGCCTCGTTGGAGCTGCCACTGCCTTCACGACATCTCTGCCATTTTGGTTTCACCATGTCTACTGTCGATCGTGCATCCTTTGAGCTGCCCATCTCAGCTTTAGATCATACCTTCTTTGGCCCGCTGCCTCCAGTGCAAAGCTTTGGTTGAATTGACCTAGCAGTCTTTGTGCTGGACTTTTTGCATCTTGGCTTTGCATCGCCTTTGCAAAGCTTCACATATTCAGGATCTTCCGTTCTTCTGTGGGGCAGATTAGTCATCGATTCCATCTTGTTTGTCCTGGACTCTTTGCACTTGGAAAGTGGTTTTTTGGTCCGCAGCATGGCTTGATTGGGATTTGCCATCCCCATTTTGGATTGCACAGCACCAGGCTCTTCCACCTCTATTCGAGAGCTTCTTCATCTGGGCAGCAGTCCGTTTGCGATTGGCTGCAGTCGTTTCGAACCGACCTCGCCAGCATCAGACTTCCTGCAGCTTGACTCTTTGATGTCGCTTCAGCCTCCTATTCAACTGAGCCTGCCCTTCTCGATGTTTGGTAGAGCTCAACCTGATTCTACACTCCTGGTGCTGGACTTCATTCATATGGGACCCTTGCCATCAACCCAACCATCCCTTCAAGCCGGCTTGCTAGCATCAATCTCTGACTGCATTCGTTCAAGCCTTTCGCCCCCGGTCTTGGATGTATTTGAAGTTGGCTTCTTTTTGCCGTTTCAAGGTCTGGGTTGCTTGGCATCCAATCTGTCTCTTTTTGGTCGGCTTCGTTTAGGTCTGTCTGTCCTTGTGCTTGACGTGGCTTCCTTGGGTTTGCCGTCGCTGCTACGGAGCTTTGCGTGTTTGAATCTGGCACTGTCAGTGCTGGATTTTGCACATCTCGACCCCACAGCGTCACCGCATCAATCTGCATGCTGCGATCTGACCATGTCAGTCTCTGACACTTCACGCTTTGATTTGCCACTCTTTGTTTTGGACCTTCTGAACTTGGGAAGTTTTGCACCTGCCCAAAGCCTTGTCAAGATGGGGTTTACTATTTCAGCCCTACGAGTTGCAGAATTTGGCTTCCCAACTTTAGCCTTAGACTTTTTGTACTTAGGCTTCTTCCTGTTTCTGCAATCATCCACTCACACAGGCTCCGGATTGTTTATCTTTAGGGCAGTCGACATGGGCTCCAGCCTGTTTGTACTGGATCTTCTGCACTTGGGGTTGGCACTATTCTTGAGGTCCATAGCTCACCTTGAGCCAGTGCTGTTTACTTTGAATTTGGGAAATTTTGGATCATTCCTACCGATCAGATCTTTCTGTCGTCTAGAATTTGTGTTTTCTCTTTGTGACACGGGTGTCTCAGGCTTTTCCCTTCCATTGCATCACATTGGGCGTCCTGAACCAGCCTTTTTGGCATGCGGCCTGAGCAGATGTGGATCATCTTTATTTGCACCAGATCTTGCGTACCTGGACTTTTTGCTGTTCGTGCAAGCCTTCTCCCACTTGGAATTCATGGTTTCGCCGGCCGAGTATGCTCGTCTTGGCTTCTCCATATTTACCAGAAACCGCTACTGACTTGATTTTGCCACGTCCACCTTTCTAGCCACGCGATTTGATTCAGGAGCGTTTGTCTTCGACTACCTTAGCCTTGGTTTTAGCATGTCCCTAAGGCAACTGATGCATTGCGGATCGGTCATGCTTATCTTCGGCACAGCTCGATTCAGTTTCATCATGCCCCTTTTGGATTATGCTGAAATAGGGCCATTTTTGTTTGTGCGAACCTTCGCTCGCTCAAGTTCTACCGCATTTGTGGTAAACTACGTGCGTTTAGGTGTCCTTTTGTTGCCTCGAGCAGTAGGCCACATGGGTTCAGCCTTTTTGCTAATAACCTGTGCTCGCTCAGATGTTTTGCTGTCAGCCTTAGACTTTACTCAATTTGGATTCTCGACATCATCAAGGAGCTTTGCAAGACCTGATTCGTTGCTACCCGCCTATGGCCTTTCCAAGTTGGACTTCC
Organism: Breviolum minutum Mf 1.05b.01; assembly: GCA_000507305.1. NCBI lineage: Eukaryota > Dinophyceae > Suessiales > Symbiodiniaceae > Breviolum > Breviolum minutum. Next base: position 50,390 of record DF241673.1, on the reverse strand, counting down.
TGTCGCTGGTCTTAGACTTTGCACCTTGGTTGCACTAGGTGTTTGAATTGTTTGAGCTCTTCCGAATACTTATGAATCATGAGATCGTATGAGATCTTGTGAGCCTCGGAGCAAGGGAACCAGCCATGCAGAGCCATTTGGAAACCGTCAGAGTTTCAATGCCATAAAATGTGGAGTCAGTATCAGCCAGTAGTCATGCGCGTAAGTAGACTTTTCTATTTCACAAATTTCACAAGCATTTCGAGCGTTTATCGTTTTTTAGTTTGTTCATTTGCAATCTCGTTTTTGATCTTGTTGTTTTTGATCTTAAGTTTAACCTTGAGGTGTAAGCACTAGCACGCTTCAGAAATCCAACCGGCTCTTGACTCTCGATCTCGACTAGTCAGGTGCACACGGGATCGCCGACGCCTCTGCAAAGCTCTTCCCGAATCGACTTGTCGCCCTCAGCCTATGGCGTGACACTTCTTGGATCTTCGTTATCAACACCAGAATCTTGGAAGGATTTGAAGTATTTTGAAGTGTCAAGATGTGTCAAGATGTGTTTGAGTGTTCCGATGCATGACCGAAGCAACTGGGTACATATATGTGAAGAGTTGGTGTTTGGGACAATTTGGCATTTCAAAATGGTGGAGAATGATGGACTGAGAATGTGAATAACAAACTGTAACAATTGCAAGAACCACTTGTCTAGAGTTGAATTGATGTGTGTTTTCAGTAATTGACTTTGGATTCTGAACTCAGATTTGTGGGGGGGTCACAGGTGCAGGAGCGTAGTAGAGTAGTAGTAGTAGTAGTAGTAGTAGTAGTAGTAGTAGTTAGTAGTAGTAGTAGTAGTAGTAGTAGTAGTAGTAGTAGTAGTAGTAGTAGTAGTAGTAGTAGTAGTAGTAGTAGTAGTAGTAGTAGTAGTAGTAGTAGTAGAGTAGAAGAGTAGAAGTACTGCATAAACCCCACGCGAAGGGCCACCACACACACACACAAGTATATTGCATGTCGATTGTTGCATTCAATCTGTGTTGAGTATTACAGTCATAGTCGTGTTTAGAAGATATAATCTGATACCTGGCACCTATTCAGTTCCCGACGGCCTTTGGACTGAACTGTCCCAGCGATGACAGAAAAACACAGGGGAACATTTATGGTTTTCATGATCAGAAGGTGGCAAGGCACTGAAAGGCTTACCCACGGCATGACACTCCATACAGTCTTCTTTTGGGGAACAGACTGCGGGCAAGTGGGTGGGTCACTGGTGTTTCACATGCAATCTAAGGATCGCTTGAGGCCAGGCTCTTCGCCTTCATTGCGAAGTTTCACTCACCCGGAGTTCCTGTTGTTGGTATCCAGCCGTAGTCGCTTTGATCTAATGCTGTTTGTTTTGGACTTTGCATGTTGTGCATCTGCCGTATTGCTGCAAAGCTTCGGTCGGCTGGGATTCCCGGTGTTCGTTTATGGCGTGACTTGATTGGGATTTTCGCTGTTTGTGCTGGACTTTAGCAGTTTTGGCTTGCCGGTTTCATTGAGAACTCATGCATGTCTTGAATCTGTCCTATTCGTCTATGGCTGCATCACATTGGGAAGCTCTTTGCTGACTTTGGACTTTTTGCATCCGGACTTTGCAGTATCACCCAAGAGTTTCTGTTGTCCTGGTATTTCCGTCTCGGTCATGAGTAGGGCGAAGATTGGATCCTTCTTGTCAGTGCCCGACTTTTTGAATCCTGAATCCCCCTTGTTTGTGCACAGCTCCACTTGAATCGATTTAGTGCTGCTTGCTTTGGACCTCTTGCATCCAGACTTTTCGCCGTTCTTGCGCTCATCCAGCCGAATAGACTTGATACTGTTGGTGGCAGATCTCTTGAAATTGGAGCTGACCCTGTCCGCACGAAATTCCAGCCATTTAGATTTTGCATCTTCGCTAATGAGTTGCATGTGCCCTGAATCATTATTTTCCCTCCTGGATTTCGCTCTGTTGGGATTTTCTGTCTTGCTGCGGTCTCACACGTGATTTGACTTAATTCTGTCGGTGCCTGACTCCTTGCACTCAGGGTTCACACTTTTTTTGCGGTCGTTTGCTTGAACTGGATCGGGGCCGCTGGCAATCAGGAATGTGAATTCAGAGTCAAACCCTTCAACTCTCGACTTCATTCACCCAGGTTTGACGTTGCTTTTGCAAGCGACTAGCTGTTTGGGATTTCTTCTTTTTGCCTCAGGAGAGATCTGCTTAGACCCATTCCTTTCAGCTGCAGACCTTGTTAGTTCTGAGTTCTTGCTTTCATTGCGAAACTCTGCTCACATGGAAGCTTCAGTGTCAGCCCTGGACTTTACACGTTTAGAGTCCGTGCTTTCACTTCGAAGTTGTTCTTGACCAGACCTTGCGGCTTCCGTGCTGGATCTTTTGCACTTAGACCTGATGCCACTACCAAGGTCTTATGTGTAGCCTGGTGCAAGAATGTTGTTGATGAGCAAGTGTCGTTCAGAATCCTTGCCACTAGTTCTAGATGTGACTGAGATCGATTCTTCCCTGCCTTTGCGGTCTCTTTCTCATCTAGACCTTTGCTTGTCAGCACCAGACCTTGTTGAACTAGGACCAGCGCCTTTGACACGGGACTCCTGCCACTTGGGCCTTATGTCGTTGGCCTCTGGTTTGACATGTCTTGACTTCGTCTCCACACCATCGGTCATTGATGAAACTATCTCGGGCTTTGTCTCGTTTCTTAAGAGTCCTGCAAGAACTGAACCACTCGCGCCGGTGTTATCTCACGTTCGACTTGACTTTGTGCTATTGTTAAGAAGTCATTCTTGGCTTGAACTGGTGCTGTTGGTGCCGGATCCTCTGCATCTTGGCCCGATGCTTTCTCTTCAAAGCTCCGCATGTGGGGCATCGTTGCTGCCTGTGCTGGACCTTCTCCATCTGGGCCCCTCTCCCTTGTTGCACACAGTTTATTGACCTGAACTTACTACACCAGTAATGGGAAGATGTGATCTTGGACCTTTACTGTCAGTTTTGGATTGGGTACAATCAGAGTCTTTGATGTCTTCAAGGAGCTCTTTCTACCTAAGCTTCGCGATGTTCACTTTAGACTTTGCTCATTCTGACCCTTGCCTCTTGCTCAGAAGCTTCTGTTGCTCGGACTTTATTGCATTTGTCCCTGGTTTGAACCGTTTCGGATTTGTTTTCTTGCTACCGGTCATCGACGATACTCATCTTGACCTCATGCTGTCATCGCGGTGTCTTGGTTGCTTGGGCTTTATCTTTTCGGTTTTGGACCATGCTCGATCTGAATTTCCGATATCCATGAGATCGTGGAGCCGTCTTGATTTTGTATTGTCAGCCTGTGCGTGGACGAGTCTAGGATCTCTCATACCTGTCTTAGATCATGTGACTTTGGGCTTGGCTATGTTAATCAGATCTTGTTTCCAACTTGATCCGCTTCTGTCAGCACTAAATTCTGCACGGCCTGGATCTTTGTCGTTGTCACGAAGCTGCGCCTATGCTGGACCTGCAGTCTTTGTGTTTGGTTGGGTAACCGCAGGCTCGAGTCTGTTTATATCAGATAGGATTTACTCAGGTTTGTTCGCATTATTACAAAGTCATGCACGGGTAGAGTCCAGTCTTTCAGTTTTGCATATTGCACACTCTGAATTTCTTTTGTTCCTTCGAGCAATGGTGCGTCTCGGCCTCGTTTTGCCAGCCATATCCAAGGTGTCTTCAGGTTCATTGTTGTTTGTCTTGGACTTTCTTCATTTAGAAAGCTCCATTTCGATTCATAGTTTTATGAGGCTAGCATTGATGCTGCCTGTTCCTGACCTTCTGCACTTAGAAAGTATGCTGCCCTTGCATGGGCTTTCATGAACTGGTGTCCCAACATTTACATCCAGCCGCTTATCGTTGGGTAGCATTTTGTCAGTCCTGGACCTTCTTCACTTGGGATTTATGACGTTTTTGCAAAGCCTCTCTAGATCGGACTCTGCACTGCCCGTGTTGGATCACCTACGTCTTGAGCCTTTCCTCCCACCCAGAAGCGTACAGTGTCTTGAACCAATATCTTCGGTATTCGGCAGGGCCAGGTTGGAATTCATACTGTTCGCCTCAGACTTTTTGCGTTTGGGTTTGGCTACTTCTCTGCAATCACATGCATGCTCAGGGCTCTTCTTATTTGTTCCCTACACACTGAGACTCGGCCTTTCACCTCCATTACAAAGCTCTAGCTATGTCGGCTTTGCTTTGTTAGCGCTGGACTTCTTGCATCCAGAACTGTCAGTATCAGCTCGAAGCCCCGTGTGTTCGGCATTTTCCGTCTCCTCATTGGGTTGTGCAGCCATGGATTTGTCCTTGCCGGTCTCAGACTTCTTGCATTTGGGACCATTCCTTCTACTGCGAAGCTGTGGACATACCGGTTCTTCTCTGCTGGTCTTGGACTTCACACGGTGCGGACTTTTGCCGCTTTTACAAGCATCTGCACATGTCGGTCTCATGCTACTTGCCTTTGGTCTGACACGCCTGGGCAGTGTTTTCTCGCTATTTGTCATCGATGTGACGACACTTGGATCATTCCCTTTTGTGAGGTCTTCTACTCACCTTGGACTTCCATTATTTGCCTTGGACCTCTTGAACCTTGATTCATCTTTCCCACTTCGGGAGTCTTGTCACCTTGAATCTGCATTCCTGGTTTTTGGAACTGCACGGCCTGATCCCACATCGCCAGTGTTGGGATACATGCCACTGGGGTTTCCTCTTTTTTTGCGATCCATGTCCTGTTGTGACTCAGTAATGTTTGTGCCTGACCTCTTGAGATTGGAATTCATGCTGCCTTTACAAAGCTTCTCATATCCAGAACCTTTTCTCTCTGTGATGAGCGTATTGAGAGTGGGTTTATCTCCGTTGCCATTGGAACACTTGACCTTGGGCCCGTCAGTCCCGTTGCATAGCTCCGGGCGCTTCGACTTTGGCTTGTTGGTTCTCGATCTCCTTCGACCCGGAAGCTTAACACTGTCACGAAGCATCTGTTAATTCGACTTGCCATTTTCGTTAGTAAACTTGGGACGTCTGGGACTTTTGTCACTTGCACTTGATGGTATTCAACTTGATTTGTCGCTCTCGCTTCAAGGCACGGGCAGAATAGAGCCAGTACTGTTTGTCTCAGATCTCTTGCATCCTGGCCTTTTTACGCCCTTGCAAAGCCTTATAAAACTGAACTTGATTTTGTTGCTTTTGAAGTCAACTCATCCAGAGTTTACACTCTCTGCATTGGACTCTGTGGGTTCAGAGCTTGTTGTGCCAATAAGGTCCTTTGGTTAACTCGCAATTTCACTTTTGGTGTTGGATCTTGTGCACTTAGAACTTTCCACGTTTCTCAGAGGCTTCTCTCATCCTGGATTTAGTCTGTTTCTAGTGGACTTGGCAAATCCCGATTCACTTACATCGCTGAGGAGTTCCACATGGCTTGAGCCCGCTGTGTCGCCTACGCAGCTGGTACGCTTTGAAAGCCTCTTGTCAGTTTTGGACTTCCTTCACCTTGAACTGTTCATATTTCTGCAGGACTTTTTTCGATCTGGCTTTGCATGCTTTGTGTTCGGAGTCTCCAGATCAGATTCGAGTATTTCTGTTCTCGATGCAGTGCAACTTGACTTCCCACCTCCTTTGCAATCTTTCGTATGTCTTGGAAGTAGCTTGTTTGCATTGGAGGTTGTGAGATCAGGATTTCCTATATCTTTGCGACAGTACGTGTGCTCGGGCCTAACAGCATTTGTTTTGGGAACTCAAAGATTTGAACCTTCACTTCCTGTGTTGGATCATGTGAGACCTGGTCCTGCCCTCTCTGTAAGAAGTTTCTTTCATGTCGACCTCTTCTTGTTGGTCTTGGACGTTTCTGATTTGGCCTCCGTGCTGCCATCACAAAGCGTTGTGTGCTCAGAGTCTCCAACGTCAGTGCTTGACCTCCTACGGCTAGACTTGTTGCTGCTGACCAAAACCTTCATTCGATACGCATCAACTTTGCCAGTCCTGGGATTAACGTGCTTGGGTTCCGTTTTCTTGCTGCCTGTCATTGATGCAGTCAAATTGGACTTTGCAATGCTTGTCCAAAGCCATTCACGTTTTGGATCCCTTACGTTTGCCCCTGACCTCCTACACACGGATTTGGTCACATCACCCCGAGCTTTTGCATGTTCAGGACCACCAGTCCTTGTTCTGGACTTCTTAAAACCAGGATTCTTACTTCTTCTTCAACATTCCACCTGTGTTGGACTGGCATCTTTTGTCCTTGGAATGTCACGCTCGGAGTCATCGTTCTTGATCTTGGTCAATGTAGCTCTAGGCCTTTCGCTGTTCCCTCAAAGTCTCTCAAAACTTGGTTTTTTGCCATTTATCTCAGACTTTTTGCGCTTGGGATTCGTTATATCAATGCAGTGCCTTACATGATTGAACTTCCCACTCTCACCGGTTGGTCCGATCTGCTCAGATTTGCTCTTGTTGGTGCTGGATATGTCTTTCTTGGGATTTCCGCTTCTAATACAAAGCTTTTCATTCCTGGGATCCAACCTGTTGGTCCTGGACTTTTTACATCTGGGACCTTCGTTCTTTATGCAATCTTCGGCAAAAGTTGGATTTTCATCATTCCTTTTAACAACCGCTCGCCTTGGACTGACACCATTGCTTCTGGACCGCGCTAGCCTCGAATTCACCCTTTCAGTGCAAAGTTTTGTTTGTCTCGGCTTTGCCGTGTTTGCCTTGGACTCTGTAAATCCAGATGTTTTGATGTCCGTGCGATCCTTTGTGAGGCTGGGTTTTGTGGCATTCGTACCGGACCTTTTACATACGGGTTTTTCACCTTTTGCAAGAAGCTTTGTCTAGCCGGACTTGGTCTTGTCGGTAGTGGACCATTTATCTCCAGGCTTCCCTTTGTCTCCACAAGCGCATTCCAAAATTGACTCCAATCTGCCAACTTTAGACTTTTTACATCTCGACTTCTCCCTATCCCTCCACACTTGTTCGCATCTGGGCTCTGTGGCGTGGCTTGACTGCATGATACTGCAGGTTTGAGCATGCGTGGCGGTGGCAAACTGCTATATTGATGAATCATACATCTAAGTCTAAATCATGCTGTATTATACCAACTTTGGATACATCCTCTTGACAAGAGTCTTCTCAGAGATGCCGCACATCAAGGATATATGCCCATTTTTTCCGTTGGGGTTTGACATGACTGTTTTTGGCCAGACATGTTGTACCAAAGGATCTACTCGCGTAGTATTTTCGTTGCGAAAGATTGTCGAATTGGTCGGCTTCATATTGATTCATTGATTCAGATGTTCTTTGACAGTATTCAGTATTATGATAATGTTCAGGGATGATGATACTGTTTATACATTCATGTCATGTTCCTACATTTTCGTGGAATCCGTTGCGGTTAAGGTTGGTTTTGGACTTCACAACTTCGGGTCCTATGATGTCCTTGCGGCAGTATACCCGCCTTGGCGACTTGGCACATCCGTCTGTGCTCATGCGCATGGCAATAACTTGGAGAGTTGGAGAGATCCAACATGGGTAGGGAATCACCGGAATCACCGTCGAGTTTCGACAGAATCGAGCCTCTAGAAGATCCAACATTTTCATAGATCTTTTCGAGCCTCAGATTCCTACAAGCTAGATTAGAGCCTCAGATTCGATTTCCTCAGATCTTCTCTTGACTCCTCCAAGCTAGAAAGGAGCTAGATAGGAAATGATTGGAAATGCATCATAGACGAGTATGTCATCGTCATGGTCGTCATCACCACCAGCACCATCACAACCAGCACCAATACCACCAATACCATCAACATTTCCCTTTTGAAGAAGCAGGAAATCTGGGTTTGAGGCAAAAAGGTCAAGGTTCAAAGGCCTCTTCTCTATCTGTTTTTGTCAAGCTCAGTGTTTGAGGTCTCGCAGTCTTCGCGTTTGGTCGAAGTCAATTTGGCTTAGTGACATTGATGTTGGACCCTGTGCAGTGCCTTGACCAACTTGAGAGCTAGAACTTGGCTTTGATATCACGATGTCAATGTATCATCTCCTGGCCCAATTCCAAATTTGCAGATATCGTCATATCGTATTCATCCACATTCATCCGTACTAGTGGACATATTTTAAAAAGTACATCCCAGGTTAACATTAGATTGTTGTCCGACACCAGCAATCAAGTGTTCCGGTATGTTTGTATCACCCCGCCGCCTTCTCAAATTTAAACATGCTGCGTCATACTCGCACCACAACCTATCAATACATATGCAATACAGTCAATACATCATAGAAGCAAAGACTTAGATCTTTTGGGTCCTGGCACAGTTCCTTGGCCATTCCATGGATTTTCCAACGATGCAGGACTCAAATGTATGGGCTTCATGGATTCTGTTGGAAACTGTAAATGTGTTTGCATGCAGAAGGAACTGGGGGTGGAAGCAAATTCACAGGCAGGCAGATGTGTTCAAAAAGCGTTGTACATTCACATTCTATGCAAGTCTACGCATTTCAATTTTTAAGAGAAAGCCCAGTAAGCCTGGTATCCATGATATGGGAAACATCAGCACGCCACTGAGGCCAGATTTGCTGTTGCCACCAAGAAGTGTGACGTGGATTGACTTTGCAGCGTCAGTCTTGGATTCCTTACATTTGGGCTTGGGACTTTTGGTGCAAAACTTTGTTCACGCGGCACTCGCATTGTTTCCTCTTGGCAGATCACGCATTGAGTCCATGGCCTCGACTTTGGATTTTGCAATTGTAGGATTGCCAATGTTTCTCCAAAGCGCTGCTTATTCGGGTAGTGCGCCGTTGGCTTTGGACTATTTGCGTCTAGAGTTCTTGATGTTGGTGCAAAGCTCCACACATCTTGGCTTTGCGCCACTGGCAATTGGTACTGGCAAGATGGAGCCATTGTCATCACTGTTGGATTTCCAGCAGCTTGCTCCATCAATCTCACTCAGAAGTTTCTGCCAACTGGGGTCTACTCTTTCGGTACTGGATTCTTTTCATTTGGAAAGCTTGCTGCCAGTGCGTTCACACTCCAGATTAGATCCAGTGGTTTCCGTCCTGGACTCTTTGCGCTTGGGCCCTGTTCTATCAGTCCGAAGTATGGGACAAATCGACCTGCCACTCTCAGCCTTAGCCGCCGGCCATTTCGGACTTTCCTCGTTGCTCCTGGACCTTATAACTTTTGGCAGCTCGCCGTTGCCCCGAAGTCTTGGTTGGCTCGACCCGTTGATACTAGTGCCAGATCCAACACACATGGGCAGCAGCATGTTTGTTCGAAGCTGTATTCGTTTGGACTTGACCCTGCTTGTGCTTGATTCTTTGCATTTGGAATCAAGTCTTTTGCTGAGATGCTCTGCACGACTTGGACCCAGCTCCCCAGCCTTTGGACAGTCTCGATGTGGCTTTTCCCCATCAATTCTTGATGGTAGCATTGTGGACTTAGCACTGTTCTTACGGTCCATGTTTTGTTTGGGCTTCGTCATGCTTGCATTGGACTTCTTGAAGACAGATTTGATGCCGTTTCCACACAGTTTTGGTCAGCTGGATTTAAGCTTCTTGGTTCTGGGCATGATTTGTTTGGGCCTGGCTCCCTTATCGGTAGACTTTGCAAAATTAGATCTGTCAATGTTGCTGCAAAGCTTTTGTCGACTGGGTTTTTCACTCTCCACCTTGGATTACTTGAGCTTGGGCCCTACGATGTTTGTGCACAGCCTCACCAGGATTGGCTCGAGTTTGTTGCTACAAATGCTTGCATGTTGTGGTTTTGCTTACTCAACCTTTGGCATCATGTGCTTGGCTTCGTTCCTGTCTGTGCCTGACAGCGGCGTTCTGGGCTTTGCTGCTTCATTACGAAATGCCGCGCGTTTGGCGTCTTCTCTGTTAGCCTTAGATTTTTTGCACCTGGGACTCACACCATTCTTGCAAGGATATGCACAAACTGACCTTGCAACTTTTGTTCTTGGCATGTTCTGCCTTGAATTTTCTCTGTTTCTATCGGACAGCGCGATACTAGGACCAGTACTTTTCCTACGATCTTTGGCGCACTTGGACTTGGCACTGCTGGCCTTGGACTTCTTGCGAATGGACTCTTTGACGTTCTTGCATTCGCATAAACGTACGGAGTTGTCTAGTTTGTTGATGGGAACTAGCTGCACGGGCCCATTCGCGTTTGCCTTGGATTTTGGTCACCTCGATTCTTTCCTGCCAGCGCAAAGCCCTGTCTGGTGTGGCTCCGCATTGCTGGTTCCGGACTTTTTGCATTTGGGTTCTTTTGCTTCTGTGAGATCCTTTGTTTGCGCTGATTTCTCCATGTCTGTCATGATGAGGGTTCGGCTAGGATTCTTTCTGTTTGCTCCAGACTATTGTGACATGGGCTTGCTGCTGTCAGCCAGAAGCCTTGCCAGCTCCGGGTTGCCTATGTCCCTGAAGAGTTTTGCATGGGTAGACCTGGCCTTTTTAGTGTGTGGTTTGGCTTGTTTGGACTTCGTGTCGCCAGTATTGGATTTTGTGGAGCTGGCATCTGCAGTATCCATCCGAAGCTATTTCAGACCCGACTTTGCGATGTTGGTGTTGGACCTTTTGCATCTTGACTTCAGCATGTCACTCAGAAACCCTGGACATATGGGTCTGGCCTTCTTGGTAGTTGGATTATGCAGGCTAGGGTCTACCACGTCTCTGCTTGACCTCGGGCTTGCAGGTTTATCATCATTTTTGCAGTCCATGATACACTTCGGCAGTGCACTTTTGGTACTTGATTTCCTTCACTTGGGTTCTTTCCTGCTTTTGCATGGTATCGGTCACCTAGAACTGCAAATATCAGTAGTGATGAGGCTCCGAGCAGAATTTTTACTTTTGGCTCTGGACCTCATTGAACTTGGTTTCTCCACATCCCTGCAATCACTCACGCGAAAGGAATCTGTGTTGTTCGCATTTCAATGCACTCGCTTCGGCCTAGCATTGCTACCCCTGGACCATGTTTTACTGGGTCTTCCGCTTTCATCGCGCAGTTGCGCAAGGCTTGGATCAGCGATGTTTGTCCCTGACTTTTTGCATTTAGACTTCACGTTGTTTGTTAGAAGCTCTTCTCACTTCGACTCATGTCTGTCTTTACAAATGTTTGCTCGAGCTGGGCCAGGCTCTTTGGTATGTGGCATGAGTTGCCTTGCTTCCTCCTTACTTGCTCTTGACTTTGCACATCCGGGGTTTATGGTGTCCGTTCGATCAAGTGCTCATTTGGCTTCCATTCTGCTTACCTTAGATTTTTTGCACCTTGGACTGCTCTTGTCAGCGCAAAACCTCGGCAGGTTAGACTTTGTCCTGTTTGTCTCCGGGATGGTGAAACCTGACTTGTCCTTTTTGCCCTTGGATTTCGCAGGGATTGAACTGACACTTTTTCTGAGATCCATGTGTCGCTCGGGCTCAGTCACGTTTGCGCTTGATCTTCTCCATTCAGAGTTGATTTTATCCTTGCGTTCTTTTGGACAAACGGACTTGAAGTCTTTTGCAATGGGGCTGGTCAAGATTGGATCATCTCTACTTGTGCCTGATTCTGCGCAAGTGGGGTTGTTATCGCCTGTCAAGAGCCCTGCACACTTGGACCTAACCACATCCGCATTTGATTTCCTGAGTATGGGATTCACCTTTTTGACTCAAAGCCATGGAAAGCTTGGATTATCACTCTTGGCCCTCACAACTACCAGAATGGAGCCAACGCCACCGGCATCAGATGGAGTTCAGCCTGAGTTGCTCCTGTTGATACAAAGCACGGCTTGCTTTGGACCAGCACTACTGGTCTTGGACTCTTTGCATCTCGACTTCCCACCATCGACGAGATCGATGGCTTACATAGGCTTCTTGACATCCCTTTGGTCTGCGGGCAGAATGGGACTTTCTTCATCGGTTTTAGACCTCGTCTATATTGGTTTTGCCTTTTTGTTGCAAAGCCCTGCCAGACTGGACTTGCCTTTCCCAGTCCTTTCTAGCTCCAGGCTTGGCTTTCCCTCGCCCATTCTGGATCTTGTTCATGTAGGAAGCGTAGCATCAGCACACAGCATGGCACACCTGGGCTTCGGAATGCTGGTCTCAGACTTCTTGCACTCGGCCTCAACGTCATCTATTCGTAGCCTCTCGCAATCAGATTTTGTAGTTTTAGTTTTGGACTTCCTGAATCCTGAACCAAGCGTGTCACTTCAAAGTTACTGTTGGCCAGGTCCTTTTGCATTTGCCTCAGGCTTCGTTCACCCCGAATCCTGTCCGTTTCTGCAAAGCTTTGCCAAGCTGGGCTTACCCGTTTTTGCATTGGACTTTTTGAGACTTGAGTTTTCAACGCTCCTAAGGTCCTTAGGTCACTTCGGACTCTCTATATTTGTTCTGAAATTCACTGCTCTTGGCTTCTCTTCGTTGGCGTTGGATCGCATCAACTCTGATTTGTCATCGTTTCCACATAGCTGTGCCCGTTTCGACTCAACGGTTTCGGCGCTTGACTTCCTTCACTTAGAGTCATTGCTGTTGCCACATGGCTCCGGATGTTTGGACTTGGCCATGCTTGTGTTTGGCCTCTGCAAAATGGAGCCGAGCCTCTCATCATTGGAAAACATGCTACTGGGTTTTCTTTTGTTTCTTCACAGTTTCGCGCATCTCAGCTTTGCAGTTTCAGTTCTTGATTTTCTACATTTGGGTGTCTCCTTGTCTGTGCGACAACTTGGCAGGATGGGATTCCCGTTTCTGACATTTGGAAGATGCCAAGCAGCGAGTTCGTCTTCTGCAGTAGACTTGTCTCCTTCAGACTTTTCGTTTTCTCTGCAAAGCTCCTGTCAACTGGATCCTGTTCTTTTGGTCTTTGACCTTCTACACCCGGACTTCATGTTTTTGCTTCATCAACTTGCTTGCTTTGAGCTTGCATCTTCAACCTCCGACAAATTTCAGGTTGACAGCCCATCGCCAGCCTCGGACTTCACTCTATTGGGTAGCTTGGCGTTGTTTCGAAATCCTGGTTGCCCGGGATCATTGTTTCTGCTTTTTGGCAAAGCACAGCCTGGATCTTTGACACCTTTGTCAGATTACGTGACTTTGGACTTTGTCATTTCATTGCACAGCTCTTGTTGCACAGATTCAGTGTCGTTACCAGTGGATCTGGCACATTCAGAATTGCTCACGTTTCTGAGATCTCACACCCGCCTGGGTTTTGCCTCGTCAGCCTTGGATCTCTTGCATTTAGAATTCTTTTTGCCATTACACTCTCCTGCTTGGCTTGGCCATCATGTATCTCTTGTGGATTTCACGCATGTTGGATCCCCATCATTCGTACGATCTCTCACGTGACTGGACCCAGCCGCGTCAGTTCTGGACCTTCTTCACTTGGGATTGCCAGTTCTGCCGCATTGCCTCGCCTGACTTGGATTAGCTTCTTCAATGTTCGGACTGTCTCGTGTAGAATCATCCATGCTCTTCTCAGACTTCACAATCCTAGGCTTTATGCCGTCAGTACGCTCACCTGGACGACTAGGCTTTATGTTGTCACTTCCAGATTTCCTGAAGCTGGGCTCCGTCATACCTGCTCGCAATCCAGCCTGTTCGGATCGTGAGCTGTTGGTCTTTGGCAAAGCACAACTTGGCCTGCCCTTGTCCATGTTGGACTTCACCACCGCAGAATCACCATTGTCACTCCAAAGCCTTGTGCAAGTCGGTTTGGCAATGTCAGCCTTGGACCTTTTGCACTTGGGATTCTCCCTTTCCGTCAGGTCTCATGCACAGCTTGACTTTGTTGTGTTCATCCCAGACCATGGGCATTTAGATTTTCCGCCTTTTGCAAGGAGTTTTGGTCACTTTGGAAGTTTGTTTCTTTTGCCTGACCTTATCGAGATTGGCTCCTTGTCGTTCTTACGAGGGCTGTCACACTGTGGATCTACCCAGTCAACCATGGCTTTCTTCGCAATTGGTTCGGCAATTCCAATACGCCTCTTGGCTGTTGAATGATCTTGAGCTTAAATGGGTTTGGCGGATTTTGATGACGGTTGGATGAAGTGAACCAGCGAACAAGTGAAGGCAAACATCGCAGGCCTCAACAAAATCTCCGGTATCCTTTTTCTTTACATGCTTGGTGGACAAGTTTTCCATTGGGCATGTCTTGACGAATGTGATTTGGAAGATGAAAGAATACTGATTGCCACTTAAAGCGCAGGTTAAGCCATTTTCTATTCCTTTTCTGCTCATGTTCCGTCATTCCACCAGATTTGCTTTGATTTGGAACGTTGCCTGTCAGGTTCTTCTGCAAAGTTGGGCTTCTCCTCATCAGCCACAGCCTAAGACTTTGGATCATCACCGAAGATATGAGAATTATGTGATATTTAAATATATTTAAGAAGCGATTAGTAAAATTAGTGTTGGACCTAGTTGAAGTTGTGCTTCTGGAATGGAGGCTCTGCACGCAAGCAGCGTCGTCTTTCTACGATAGATTTTAGATTTTAGACATTGGTCAGAAAACAATAATGGATTTTAGATGGTTTTAGACCTTTTGAATTCAAAGTTTGTTTTCTGTTAAACCACCATTTCAATCAAAAAACGAAAAAGGATCTCAGATGTCTGCAAAGGTGGTACATCATGGAACATCCCCTGGATTACTCAACATTGGCATGTAATTTCAGGAGGTGGCATCCACTTTTTGCTTGCTTGGTTGTGCACATTTGAATTGTCACAAGTGTTTTAAGTGCTTGGTTGGCTTGGGGATAATCCATGATATCAACAATAGCAGATGTTTCTAATTGTATGTTTCTATTCTCTGATGTTTAGATAGAATGCATGAATCCACATTGGATTCGAACGTAGTATTAACATGAATTTACTGTAGGTGAATTCGTTTCAACACTTTTCACTTGTTTCATTCTACAGCTTGCATATATAATATACATTTATGATTCATATGATATAATTGTCGTAATGTTTCTGCACGATATGCACCGAGGCCCTTGGCTTTATTGAACCCGGACTACCTCCATCGCTACAAAGCCATGCACGCCCTGGCCTTCCTGTCTCTGTTCTTGACCACCTCCACTTGGGCCTGGCTGTCTTGACGAGGAAGAAAGAAACGAAGAAAGAAACAAGAAACAGAAACAAGTTGCATGTCTATCGAACAGAAAAAATGTGAATGCAATGAAATATGTTGGAAGCCCAGAATCACTCTTATCACCTATCGGACCTATTCATGACGATTTTTCAACCTTTCTTTTTGTCAGCCCAAGTCATACCAAGTCTCAATTCCGTGATTTTGAACGGCTGAAAAGCCTTCGCAGGAGCTTTGGGCATGCAGAATCTTCGTTCTCTGCCATGGCCGGGGTAAGATCAGACTTCTTCTTGCCATAAACTCAGAGAATATTGCTTATCTTGAAATGGTCACCTCTGGAGAATGCCCTACCAACAGCACCATCACCAACCATCATCTTATCATCACTGACATTGTCATTGTTGTATTGAATCCAGTGTATATGTGCAGTTGACAAATTTGACCTGTTGCAGAAAGACACCCTTCTGACATACCTTTGACCCATGCCACGACTCCTCCATGGACGTTTGCTGAGGTCTATGATTGATGCGATCCACTTTGGATCACTTCTGTCATTGCAATCTTGTGCCAGGCCCGATTCCCATCAGTCATGCTATCAACTACAATACATTATGATATCTAGTTACTATAATGATACATTTCGATCCTTCATTATTTTTCTTGGTTTGACTTTGTGTTGAATACATCGTCGTTTTTCAAAGTATTGATGCATGGGTTTCAGCAGCAAAAAGGGTAGTTCGCTCACTTGACCCCTTTTGTGATGTCTATGTATGATGTGCCTGAAACTGGAGCTACAATAGAACGGATGTGACGGGAGGTATTGTGTCGCAATGTCACAAGTAAACCAGAAAACAGAGATTGCTTCTGAGCAAATCATGGGGTCAGACTTCTGAACGCTAAGTCGTTATGATGAGTGCACCGCGGCACCTTTCAATTCTTGCGAAAAGCATCAAAATTCTAAGCGTCTAAAAATTTACGGGAGCAACTGACTGGATTTCTTCCCAGTGCCATTCTCAAAAAATCTGAGAAATCATGGAAGACTGCTTCGATCTGTTCAGTCTTCAAGCAATTTGAGGTGAAAGGTTGCGGGAATTTCGCAGCCTGAGAGAATGCGACCATGGCACATGAAGCATTGGAGACCCTTATGATCTCTTGAAGACCAAAACACTAAGTGTTCCCACATTGGCAGGTTTGGCAGCGTCACGTTGGTCCTGGATCTCCTCCACACCGGGTCCGTGTCGTTGCCACGCAGCTTTGCGCAGTCAGAATTCAATCTTTTGGCTTTCGGGAAGGTGCCACTTGCCGCTTGCCGGGTCCACGAAGGGAGGCGTAACTCATTTCATTAATTTTATTGATCAATTAGCTGCTGAAATAGTCAGAATCATCGGACTTAGTTCAGGTTGCACAAGTTGTTGACGTCGTATTTGGACGCACTTGGTGGAGGGATGTGGAGAGTGAATGGTGAGGTTTGCATGAATGACAATCAATGACTGTAGACATGAAAAGCTCGGTGGAGAAGCTGTGCAAAAAGTTCAAAACAAGGAACGCCAAGAAAGTAAACTGCACTGGCACTGCCGCCAGGCTAACTTCGGCAGCTGCACATTCGTGCTGGACTTCATCTGTCTTGAGTTGGCAATGTCAACCAGAT
The DNA here is from genome assembly GCA_000507305.1 of Breviolum minutum Mf 1.05b.01. Lineage (NCBI taxonomy): Eukaryota > Dinophyceae > Suessiales > Symbiodiniaceae > Breviolum > Breviolum minutum. The sequence goes on along the minus strand of DF241673.1, from coordinate 33,686 downwards.
CCTTTGGATGTCTTGACTCTTCAACCCCCACCTCGGACTTCGTACATCTTGGGTGGCTTGAAAAGCAAATTAGATAGATTTCCAAGCAATCGAATTTGATATGAGCGACGGACTGAAAGTGGACTGAAAGTTAGAATGCCGTTTTGGAAACACTGAAAGCTTTTTCAACGCGCCAAATTTCAAAAGCGAAAACATGCTAGCTCTGAAATGTAAAAAGCACTTTTTGCATTCCAGAGGAAGAATGCCTCTGATGTCAAGAGCAAAACACATAAAATTATCATAAAATGATGATATTTTCTCATTCAACAGATAGACAGAAAGAACTGTTTGATTCACCGCTGATTCTACACGGGAGCGGCTTGAGGTTTTTGATGTTGCTGCAAGCCCGCGCTTGTGTCGGCTCCTCCTACTCGCTGCTACAATTCATGCATTCAGAATCCAGCTTTTCAGTGAGGAGCTGCGGGGAGCCATAGGACATGTTGAGTCGGCGGATGATTGGCTAGTGTACAGCTTCTATGGTAAAGCAGTGGTAAAGGAGCAAAGGCCACGGATAGGCACGGAGGTTAAGATAAACATAAAACCAAGTGCGCTACGTTGACTGTAACTGCAATAGAGGGTAGGTGTAAATTCTGTTGTTTTGAGAGTCGCTTCTTAGGGTTCCAAGGCCGGCCTATCTTGGACAAAAAGACTCAAATATGTCAATTTCTGAAAGCAACTTTGGTTGGTTGAGCGCTATCGAGCCCAGATGTCCATGTGCGGTCCAACATTCAAAGGGGACGCATGCATTTTGCATTTTGAAGTTTGCACAAAGCAACAAGCTTGGATTTGGTATAAGATCGCTGTAATGAATCAATTGCACAATGACAAATTATATGACGTAGTTGGCGAATGAAAGAGACCATGTCAACGGGGCTCTCGACATGCAGTGGCTTTTACGGCAGGTTTGATTCATACATTCAAAAGTCAATCACAACCTTCACAGATAGAGCTACACGGATTTGTTGAACGAGAGAGACTTCACAATTGAGTTCTCGGCAACATTGAATCACAGAAGTGTACGACTTTGAGTAAGAATTATTGAGAACACTGAGCTTCAAGGCATGGAGGTGAAGGTCAAAATTGTTGAAGTAATGAAGTCTATCAAAATTATCAAATCCGATTGTAAGTTGTCAAGTGTTTTTTGAATCTGTTTCTTCACCAAAATTGCAGGAGCTTTGCATGCCTTTCATCTGCTATTTCAGTCCTGGACTTCGCATGCCTCGAAAGTGCCATGCTGATAAGAAGTCTCGGTTACCTGGAACTATTTGTTCTTGCTCTTGACCCTGCACACTTGGGACCGCCGCTATTTTTGCAAAGTATGTTCCAAGTTGGATTTTCACTTTCCGTCCCGGACCTTGCCCACTTGGACTCGTCAGTCTTGCCGCAGTCTTCCAGCCAATTTGGACCTGGAATGTTGGTCTTAGATTTCCTTCATCTCGACTTCCTCCTGCTTGTGCAATCAATTGGGCGGGTGGGATTCCCACTCTTAGCTGTAAGATCGGCGCGTTCAGGCTTCCCCCTGCCACTTCCGGACTTCATATTGCTAGGATCATTTGTACTGCCTCATAGCTCCAACCGTCCAGAACTTCTCATTTTTGTGTCTGATCTGGTTCAGTCTGAGTTCTCACTATTGCCTCGACAATTCGGATGGTTGGGCTCCGCTTCCTTTGTTTTGACAACAACTCACTTTGACTTGTTTATCTTCACTCTAGACTTTGTTTTGCTGAACTTCTCCACATCCGTTCGCAGCTCAGCATAGCCTGAATTCTTCACTTTGGCCTTGGACTTCTTGAGACTAGAGTCCACTCTCTTGATACAAAGTCTCGGCTGTTTGGGTTTAGGATTTCCAGCCTTGAGCATGGTGTGCTTAGGTCTCTTGCCGTTGCCACTTAATGCACCAAGCTCAGGATCTTCGCTCTTTTCACACAGTACGGCGTGTTTCGATTTGATGTCGTTGGTCTCGGATTCCTTGCACCTTGAGCTTCCTCCACCGTTGAGGACGTTTTCAAAAGCTGGATTTACATCACTTGCTTTTGGACAAGTCTGTTTGGGTTTGACAATGTCACTCCTCGACGTGAGCTTGTCAGGTTTGATGACGTTCGTTCGAAGTTTCACTTGTACGGGTTCTGTGGTGTTGACATTGGACTCTTTGCATCCAGACTTCCTGATGCTGCTTCACAGCTTTGGATGATTGGAGTTCGTCGTGTTGACCTTTGACCTTTTGAGATTAGACTTGTCGTTGTCTCTGCACTGCATGGCGCAACTAGACCCGATCACTTTTGTGATGGGCAAAGGCTGTTATGGCTCATGCCTGTCGGCTCGAAGCTTTACCACACCAGGCTTTGCCACGTTTGCCATGTCATTAGCACGTATTGATCTTTCACCTTTGACCCTTGATTTTGTACATATTGAGCTGTCGCTTTTCCTTCAAAGCTCTGCATGGTCAGGGTTTTCTGTGTTTGCTCTTGACCTTTTGCACATCGACTTGTTGATGTTGCCGCGTTGTATGGGAAATGTTGGCTTATCCTTTCCAGCTTTCAGTCGCAGCCAGCTGGGGTCTTCTACGTTTGTGCTCGATTTCCTCAGAACGGAGTCCGGACCGTCTCTACAAAGCTTTGCTCGTTTGGACTCGGCCCTCTCAGTTCTTGACCCTTTACACCTTGGACCACCGACATTGGCCAAGAGTCTTTGTCACACGGGTCCCATCGCATTCTTTTTTGGCTTAACATGCACTGACTTCGTTTTCTCCTTATCCGTGATCGATTCGACTAGTCTTGCATTCTCGTCGTCCGCACATAGCTCTGCATGTCCGGACTTGTTGGCGCTGATACTTGACTTTCTGAAGCTGGGATTGCCTTTGTTTACACAAAGCCCTGCGTGTTGTGACTCAATGCTGTTTATCTCTGGCATGACAAAGACAGGCCTGTTTATGCCTCTTTTGGATCTTGCCAAAGCGAGCTCACTTCTGTTCTTGCAAAGCTCCTCATGTCTGGGGTCCGTTTTGTTTGCATTGGACCTTTTGCATCCTGATTTCGCCATGCTTGTTCATAGCTTGGTTTGCCTTGGGCTTGTTGTGCCAGCCCTTGATTTTCTGCGCCTGGATAGTTTCATGTTACTGCGATCCCTTACATACTTAGCCTTTGTCGTGTTTGTTTCTGGGATGGGGTGACCTGATTTTTCTTCATCAGTTTTGGACTACGCAAGTCCGAGCTTCCCAGCGTCTTCACAAAGCACATGCCACCTTAGCTCAAGCTTGTTTGCATCAGACTTTGCACATTTATCTAGCTCCTTATCCTTGAGATCATTGGCACAACTTGACCTTGCCCTCTTGGTTTTGGATCTCCTTCATTTGGACTTACTGACGTCACTTCGTTCGCATGCATGCGGTGGCTCATCCTTGTTTGTTTTCGGTAAGGTAAGGTCGGGGTTGCCCCTCTCCCCCCTGGATGCCATGCAGATTGGGTTGCTGCTGTCACCTCAAAGCCCTGTACATTTAGAAGCGTTTCTTTTCGCCTTTGATTTTACCCACATGAACTCAGCATCGTCGTTGCGATCTTTGGCACGCGTAGGCCTCTCGATGCCTATCTCAGACTTGCTTCACTTGGAGCCAAGTACGTTTGCGAAGAGTTGGGCACGGATTGGTTTGGCAATATCGATGTTGTCTGTCGCAAGACCAGACTTGTCATTGCTACTGTTGGACAATGAATGCCTTGGCCTGCTTCTGCCACTGCAAAGCCCTTGTCGATTTGAATTGGCTCTGTTGGTCTTAGACCTTTTGCATCTTGATTTGTTTTTGTTGTTGAGAAGCTTCGGCTGTCTTGGCCTTTCGGTACTCATCATAGGCTTGTCATGCATGGACTCAGTCTTCCCTCTACCAGTGGTTGACTGCACGCATTTGGGTAGCTTCACATTGCCACAAAGCATGTCACGCTTTGGCTTGTTCCCGCTAGTGCTGGACTTTTTGCACTTAGACTTGACACCTTTGCCAAGGAGTGTCTCTCATGTCGAATTGTGCGTTTTTGTTCCGGACTTTCTACACTTGGGCTTTTCTTTGTTTCTACATTCTTCCTGTCAATTTGAGTTTTCCGTGTCACTGCTTGACTCTCAAACTCTTGAGCTCTCTTCACTGCTACGAAGCCTTTCATGCATGGAATCGGGTACGTTGGCATCAGACTTCCTACATCTTGGCTTGTTTCTGAGCGTTAGGAGCTTCGCAGGCTCTGATTTCAGCTTCTTGATATTTGGAGTTTCAAATTCTGAACCTTCGATGCTGGTTCTCGACAAGTTGATTCCGGGTCCCCTTCCATCGGCTCGCAGCTTGGTTTGTTCGGAGTTGGCGATGCCAGCGTTGGACTCTTTACATTTGGGATCCTTCTCTCTTTTGCAATCCTCCTCTCGACTCGGCTTCACATTGCCTGCCTTCGGCATTGTATGAGTTTCTTCGTCACTGTCAATATCAGATCATGTGCAACTTAGTTCTTCCCCGCCACCACGAAGTTCCGCGTGTCCAGAGCCACTTGCTTTAGCCAGGGCGAAACAATTTGTTTGGGTGATGAGGGATGAGGCATATGTCAAGATTTCGCGGAAGCTCCATTCTGTTGGCACGACTATGGGATCTGTGAGTTCAAAATACATTGGGTGTGGCCCCCTCCTAATAACGGTGACCTCCAGGACTGTAACATGTCTAGTAGGGGATTCCCATCAACCTTCATTTGCCACTGCTACGCCCAATTTATACAAATTTATATATAATTCTTACTATTTCTTACCAATCTAATCTACCATACTTATTTTTCAAACCTGGACAACTTTGACCTGAAGCAAACATTTGCAAGCTTGCAAGGAAGATGCTTTCTCTTTTCGTACATTAGATCAAGATATTCGATCGACAATTGCGATTTGCTCATGAATTTCTTTTCCTGTACAGCATCTTCCATAGGGTTGAATGACTCTTAAATGCAAAACTGGCTGACCAAACATGAGATGAAATCCGGTTCATGTATGTTCATGTTGCATCTTCCCTTGAAATCTTTGTATCGAAAATGGTGCATGGTGGCAATGCTGAGGTCTGCCGTGTTGGTCTCAGACTTTTTGCATCCTGATTCGGTTCTGTCGGTGCAAAACCCCGCATTTCCGGACTTTGCCTCCCCAGTTTTCTCAGTTGCGAAGATGGAAAGTCTCCTGTTTCTCGGCGGTAAAATGGCAAAGACGGAAGAGATTAGTAGAAATTGCACATCATTCGACTTGGTCACCGCTGTAATGAAGGTAAGCGTGTCTTAGCCGCTCAAGTTCGACTGTGTAACTCAGGTTGCCCTTGGACTATGTACTTTCAGGCTCCTTCCTGCCAGTTCGGTCGATGGTGCACATGGACTTTGCTCTCTTCGTCCTGGACTTCCTCCATTTGGGAAGCTCTCCTTCTTTGCAAAGTATGGCAGCTTGGATCAGTTGACACCTTGATGCAAGTTGACATCATTTTCGAGTTGTTTCAAGCTGCTAGCAGTGCTGCTAGCCTACTGTGAAAAGGAACTTTTTTTGGGATATCTATTGGCATCTATTGGCTGTGCGCTGATGCGCTGCTTCACAAGGAAAATCAAGAAAGGCACTTGTACAAGAGCGGCAAGGGCTTCCATATGCTTCACGAAATCAATACAAAATCAATACAAAATCAATTAAAACCATGCAAAACCAATGAGAATCAGAGAAATCACAATATAGGATAGCATGTAATAGACAAAAAATATCAGATCCAACGGTCAACGCCAACCGTTTCAGATTTCGGACCTTTATTTTAGCATTGGAAATAGCTTTAGGTCCATGGTCCAAGTCATTCCATGTCCTCCGAGGCACGGTTGGGATTTCTATCCTTGGCCTGTGGAATGAATTGCGTTGGATCGCCCGCCTTGGTGTGTCTTGGATTTATTGTCAAACGCACAGTCGGCTCGTGGCTCGGGCACGCGTTTGAACGACAGGTTTAATGACAGGTTTTGACATGTTTTCATTGATTGAGAAAGCAGGGCTAAGTAGGGCAAGAAGGTGTGAAGGTCTAAAGTCTCGATGATCTTAACCGTGTCTAACCGTGTAGGACAAGACGAATAAGACAGGAACAAGATGACCAGATTTGACCAGATGACCCTTACGACAATCTGGTCTAGGAGTCTACAGGCCTGCCTATCATAGTTTCCTGTCTGAGTCAACCGCCAACTCCGACTTTCACAAAGGCAAAGCTTCTTGAGCCTTGGGTCCACACCGCTAGTGCTCGGCATGGCCCGCATCGGATCCAGTCTCTCGGAGCTTTTGGATTTTTATTTCAACGGAAAGATTTATGGAAAGACTTGAAACGAAGCAAAGTAAACAAAGACAATTTTTTTTCGCAATAGTCAATAATTATCAACAGTTTCAGGTTTTTGATCAACACTTTCTAGACACAATATCCAAAGTTCACGTCGATCTTACTGATGCCCCAGCAAATGTGCACACTGAGGCCCATCATCACTGGATCCTTGCAATCTTGACTCCACAGCCTTCCCCAGAAGCTTCGCCCATGTAGACTTTGCGCTTTCGGCAGCGTGGTTTTGCAATTCATTTGTTTCTGAATGGGTCTGACATTTGTGAACCTACCAGGATTTTATTTAAGATAAGTTAAGACATATGAATACATATGACATGCCCAGTGCATGTACCCATAGGTGAGACTTATAGTTTCCAACTTTGGGAAAACTGACATGGCCACTCGCATTGACTCCGAGGTATTGGACTTCCTGCATTCGGACTTTGCCTTGTCTCTGCGCTCAAGTGGAAGGCTGTGGTGTCTCTTGAATGCCGCCATGATTGCGATAATTTCGTGGGTGGTTGGTATTGACTACCGGTTGCGTGTTTCGAAATTTCATTTTGGCGTAGTCCTCTGTTTTTCAATATTTCTTCTTAAAGAAATCGGCTGTGCATGACGGCTACGGGTCGACTGTTGCTGTGGAATAAAATTATTTTCTCCAATCTTTGGCACTTCACTCTTGACTCGACAGGACCGATTTTATGATGCCTGTGACGGGCATGGGTTGCTTTGACTCGTTGCTGCTGCTGCTGGTGCCAGCCTTAGCAAGCACCGGAAAAGGATGAAACGAAGGATTTACATGGATTGATTGCGTTCAATTCCTTGTCGAGAGTAATCATTTTGTCCTTGCTTTTGGATTCTGGAATCAGCTGGGGCACGTCACATCACCGTTAATGTGCACTTTGGGGCGAAACAAGAATGATTGACAATCATCGCACATTCAGATCGAAACATGGGGTTTTGGAATGGCGGAGTCAGGAAATGCATCATAATGCAATGATGCAGTCGTCAGAATATACTCATGATATCGATGATATCATGGTAGTCTGTCACACTTGGCTTCGTTTAATTCAACCCGATGGACAGGACTTCGGAATGCCAAGCTTTCCCATGTCGGCAAGAAGCATGGCTCATTTGAACCCAGTGCCTTGGAGTACTGAAAAACCAGTCCCGGGAGCAACATGCTAATTGAATCTAACTTACCGATGTCATTTTGGCATTTGATAGTATTTATGTATTTCATATTTTAAGAATGGTTTTTCCTTTGACCTCATTTTCCTTAAAATGGTTTGTTCTAAGTGAGTCGGATGGAGACGGAATATTTTTGATGAGAGATTTACTGGTAAAGCAGAGAGACGTTCCCTGGGCAGAGTAAGACAATTTTTTTTTTGTTTGTTTGTGAGAGGTTGTCCGTTTTCCATGGTTGTCCTATTCCGCCTCCCCTTTATGTTGCTGTTCAAAACATTCCCTTTACAGATCTTTACAGTGCCTCAAATCATTCAACGCATTTCCCAGAGAAAATGAAGGCAGAGGTGCCAGGCAAATGCATCCAAATGCCATTCACTGAACATGATCGACAGCCATTGCCAACACAGAAACTCTGCCCTGCGTAAGGATCCAAATCCACGTTAGGCTATTGAGAAAAGATGTATTATATAGTTGAATTAATTAATGACATGTAGTGTCATTTTCATGTTGTACGGTATGACTTGACGTGTAGTTTACAACTGCATATATTGAGTGTAATGAATGAAACAAATACAGCAGCAACAACAACCTCATCATTATCAAATTATCATATATTTGTTCAGACTCTTCAGAGATCTCGGAATGCTGTCATCGCTGCATCTGAGGTGCTGTTTGCATTGGATTTTCTACATATCGATCCACCCTTGCCACTACATTCACCTGCACGGGTTGACTCTGTGGTTTTAGCCTTTGACTATTTGCGACTTGAATTCCTCATGCCCGCGCAATCTCTGCGTGTAGACCTGGTATTTCTTATTTCTGGAAGTGTCTGCCTTGAATTTTCTTCGTTGCCCTTGGACTTTGTTCATGTTGGATCCACGTTGCTTTCAAGAGCATTTGCTTAACTTGGTCTCTTGCTGCTTGTCTTGGACCTTTTGTCATTGGGCTTCATGCTGTTAACCCGGTCGCTCGCGCGCCTGGGAGTTTCACCGTCAATTTTCAGCGTGGCACGAACTGAGCCAAGTCTCTTAATACTTGACCCCGCAAACGTCGACTTGTCCTATTTGCTACGAAGCTCAAATCATTTGGATTCTTTCATGTCGGTTTTCTCAATATCGAGGTTAGACTTCAGTATGCTGTTGCTTGATGTTGTTCACATTGACTCCTTTCTATTGATTCAACACATGGGTTGCCTTGGCTTCTTGGTGTTGATTTCGGATCTACTGCACTTGGGTCTCATGCTGTTTGTGAGAAATTTTGTTTGCTTTGGTTCCATCCTGCTTCTGTATAACGACTTGTACTTCCCGACTGGATGGGCAGGAGAGACCATGTCTGTGCTGGCTAAGGTGCACCTGGATTTGCTTCTGTCAGCACTTGACTCTTCACATTTTGGACTTGTGTTGTCATCAAGGGCTATGGCTCAGCTCGGGTTCCTACCACCAACCTTAGATTTCTTGCATTTGGGATTGAATCTGCTTGCACAAAGCCTTGCTTGGCTTGATTTGGGTGTGTCAGTGTCTGGCAAAACCAGCTCAGGTTTGTTTGTGCCTCTACCCGATTCTGCACAGATGGAATCATCGATTTCATCGAAACTTACCGCCCACCTTGGCTTGGCAGTCCTTGCATTGGACTTCCTCCACTTAGGCTCATCAATCTTCTTGCACAGCTCTGCGTGTCTGGGCTTGCCCCTGTTTGTGCTGCAGTTTACTTGCTTGGAGTCGCCAGCGTTGCTAAGAAGCTCAATGTGGCCGGACAGCGCACCATCGATACTCAAAATCGCAAGACTTGAATTTTTCTTGTTTCCATCAGATTGCGGTCATTTTGCCTCATTGATGCTCCCTCAAAGCTCCGGCTAAATAGGTTTAGCAACTTCGGTGTTGGATCTACTACATCTAGGCTCATCTCCCCTGCTGCAATCCCTTGACCATCCAGGTTTGTCCTTTTCAGTAGCGAGCATGATGAGGTTGGATTTGCCATTGCCGGTCTTGGACTTCATTAGCTTGAACTTCTTGTTTTTGCTCCGTGGCCTTTCGCAGCTAGATTTCTCACCACCAGTCCTAGATCCCACAAAGATAGGTTCAACACTTCCTTTGCATGCTACGGGGAGATTTGACCCAACTTTCCCGACATTCAATCTAGCCAGAGCTGATCCTCCAATTTTTACCTTGGATCTCGGTCATCCAGGCTCTCCTTTCTTCACAAGGAGCTTGGCACGCTGTGGGCCCTTTCTACTGCTTCTGGGGGTTACTCGACTTGGCTTTCCCTCGTTCGTCTCAGACTTTGGGCTCGCTGAATTTTCACCTTTCTTGCGAAGTTTTGGATAGCTCGAATCTTTGCTTCTGCTTCTGGACTTTTCCCACCTAGGTTTAAACCTTTTCTCAAGGAGTCATGTTTGAGCTGGTTTCACTTTGCCAGCACTTGGTCTGACACGTTTGGGTTTTCTCTTCTTGCTGCCTGTGATTGATGATGCTCATTCAGAATCATTTTTGTCATTCAGAAGCTCCGCGAGGCCAGGTTCAGTGCTATTATTGCTGGACTTCAATGAACTGGATTTTGCTTCTTCACTGAGATCTTCTTCACAACTCGAGGTCATGATGTTCGCTTCTGGCATAGCTTGCTTCGAACTTTCCGCGTCAGCCCTTGATTTCTTGCATCTCGACCTGTCGACGCTGTTGAGATCGTATTCCAAGTCAGGCTTCAGCTTACCAGCTCCAGAGATGACTCGCATCGGCTCCTTGCTGTCATTGAGATCCTGCAGCCAACTTGGTTCGGTGTTTCTGGCCATGGGAATGTCTCGTGTTGACAGCAGCATATTCTTCTTAGATGCGATCTGTGTGGAGTCGCCACCGCTTACCCAAAGCCATGTCCATCTCGGACCAGCATTGTTAGCTCTGGACCCCTTGCGGTTGGGATTTTTCATGTTGGTGCAAAGCCCTTGTCATCTTGACTCTTTCCTGTTGCTGTTGGGCTCAAGTTGTGTTGAGCCAGTGTTTGTTGTATCAGTATCAGACAATGCCCATCTGGGGTCATTGATGTTCTCAAGATGTCTTGCAAGACTTGGTCTCGCTATCTCCGTGTTGTTCTTTGCACACCATGACTTCCTTGCGTCACCTCGCAGCTTTGGTCAATTAGAACTTTCAGTGTCTGCCTCAGACATGACCTACCTTGGCCTCGCTCTGTTCTTGCAATCCTTAAGCTGGGCTGACTTTTCGGTTTCAGTGCCTGACCTTCTCCACCTCGAACTGTTGACTTCAGCCCACAGCCACACATACTCAGAGTCCGTCCCACCCATTTTGGGTTTGCAGAATATTGGCTCTGTTTTCACGCTGCCAGCAATTGACCATTCACACTTGGAATTACCATTGTCTTTGCAGTCCATTGGATGCTTAGAATCAACTTTGTTGATTTGTGATTTTTTGCGGCTTGACTTCTCGACGTTGCTGCGCAGCCGCGCTAGAGCAGAAGCAGCAATGCTCGTCGTGCAGTTCGCCAGACTTGCATTTTTGTCGCCAGTTTTGGATAGATCTTTTGTTGGGTTACTCTTGTTGATGCAAGCGTCCGGTTGACCAGGCCTACCACTTCTACTCGCTGACCTCAGCCATTACGAATCATTTTTGTCATTGCAAAGCTACCTTCGCCTTGAACCGATGCTGTTTGCACTTGGATGTACGAGAATTGGTTTCGTTTTCTCACTGCTTGTGACCGACTACGTGCATCTTGGTCCCTTCTTGTCTCTTCAAAGTCCTGGGCAAGCAGATCTGTTCCTGCTGGCATTGGATTCTGCGAATTCAGGCTTGCTTACGTTTGTGCGAAGCTTGGCTTGTTCAGATTCTGTTGTGTTTGTGCTTGACTTCTTGCACTTGGGCCTTTTCATGCTGTTACAATCTCTTAGCAGACTTGAATCAGTCGTATTGACTGTTGGTCTTGCTTGCTGTGGTTTTGCTTTTGTTTTGTCGGTGACCGATGCCTCTCATTTTGAACTGTTGATACTATTGCGAAGCGCGCAAAGGATGGACGCAGCACTTTTGGTCCTTGATTTCCTGCGTCCTGGCTTGTCTCTGCTTATGCAAAGCCTCGTTTGCTCTGATTCCTTGCTGCTGCTTCTAGGGTTGTCTCGAGCTGATTTTGTTTCCTCTCTGTTAGCAACAGACAACTGTCATCTTGGACCAACCCTACCAGCACGGTCCTTTACACACTTTGACTTGGCTCCGTCTGCTTTGGATTTCCTGCATCTAGGGCTGTTTGTTCTGGTCCGACAACTCGCATGCATGGGATTTTCCATGTTGCTCTTTGGACTGAGCAGGTTGGATGCCGTTTTGTCACTCCTGGACTATGCCGAAACAGGTTCCAGTCTGTTTCTGCGTTCTTGCGTGCAACCTGACCTGGTGATGTTTGCATTAGATTTTCTTCACCTTGATTCCTTAATGCCACTGCACAGCTGCGGCCACCTTGGCTCAACTGCATTTGTCCTTGGTTTGGCTAGGATGGGTTTTGTTTTCTTGTTGTTTGTGGTTAGTTCAACAGATTTCGAGTCCTTCCTATTTCTTCAAAGTTTCACACGTCTTGGATTCATCCTGTTCATCCTTGACCTTTTGCATCCAGGTTTCTTAATTTCAGTGCACGGCCTTGCTTATCTTGACTTTGTTGTACTTGTTTTCGGTCTGACGTGTGCAGGTTTCGTTTTCTCTTTGTCCGTTTTGGGAAAAATTCAACTTGGATTTTTAACGTCTCTAAAGAGCACGAATAGGCTAAATTCGGTCCTGTTTATCTTGAATTCCGGCGACTGTGGCTCCTCATTGCTGCTGCAAAGCTTGGCTTGTTGCGAATCTGAGGTTCCGGTATTTGGAATGAGTAAACTTGATTTGATTGTGTCAATACTAGACTATACCAGCTTGAGCTTCTTGCCTCCAATTCGAAGCTGCATGTGTCTCGACCTACCTCTTTCTGTCCTAGACTTTCTCAGCTTAGGTTCCCTCATGTTGGCACGTAGCTTTGTATGACCGGACCCCATGCTTTTGGTCTTCGGTCTCAATCGAGTTGGTCCCGTGTTCTCTCCCTCAATCATCAGTTCTGGTTTCTTTGATCCGCCCTTACCTTTGCAAAGTTCTAGTCATGTAAACCTCGCTATGTTGCTTTTTGATTCTTCGCACGTGGGTCCGTTGATATCCTCAAGATCTGCAACACAGCCAGGTCTGGTGATATTGGTGTTTGCATTTGCTAAGTCGGACGCGTTTGTTTTCTTGTTGGACTTTTCCCAATTAGGTATCTTCCCGTTGCTTCACAGCATGACGAGATCTGAGCCACCGGTCTTAGCGCTTGACCTTTTGCATTTGGAACCACTGTCATTGCTGCAAAGCCTTTCTTGTTTAGATTTCGTGGTTTTGGTTTCAGGTCTAGGTCGCTCGGGCTTTGTTTTCACACTGTCTATTGCAGACACAACTTGCTTAGACTTGCTACCTTTCTTGCAAAGTTTGGCCCGCCTCGATTTGGGGCCATTTGTGCTTGATTACTTGCGCTTGGGGCTCCCTCCATTCGTGCGAAGCCTTAGCCATTCAGATAGCACCATGTCCATCATTGGAATTTCACATTTGGGACTGGCATCCTTCCTACCGGTGATGGATAGCGTCTATCCAGACTTCTCATCGCCAATTCGCAGCCTCTCTCGCGTGGAAGTTGTCATGTCTGTCATGGATTTCTTGCATCCAGGCCTGGTGATACTTCTTCAAAGCCGTTTCCACATCGACTTGATCACACCAGTTTTTGACCTTTTGCATCCAGAGCTCTTTCCACTAGCAAGGAGTTTTCTCCAGCCAGAGTTGGCTGCTTTGACTTTTGGTTTGGCTTGTGCAGGCTTTGTTTTCCCACTACTTGTTGCCGATGCTTCATATTTGGATCCTGTACTGCCAGTCCGAAACATGAACAGATTGGAACTGGTGATGTTTACCTCAGATTCTTTGCATCTTGACTTATTACTACTTTTGCAATCTCCGTTTTGCGTAGGCTTTGCCTTGTCCGTCTCTGGCGTGAGCTGCATAGGGTTCCTGCTGTTTGCACCCGATGGTTCTGGTCTTGACTTCTCAATTTCCTTGCGTTCCTCTACACATCTCGGCTCTCCTCTTTCAACTTTATCG